>JAODAL010027789.1:0-54369 GCA_025379985.1 Phyllomedusa bahiana
TTTTTAAAACGGGAGGAAAAGGTAAGCACAAGGGGAACAGTTAAAAACTGTTAGGGTAAGACTTTCTTTTTTTCCCACAGCATCATTCAATCCCCCCTTCCTTTTTTTTTCAGAGCACTATATGAATTGAAAGTGGAGCTCTGATTAGTTTCTATGGGCAGCAAAGGAAGGCTTAGACCTAGACAGTTTTTATACATGTCCCCCTAAGAGAGGAGGTGATATACTAGTAATTCTGTGGATGGCACTACTATGAGACTTCATGTTCATTACTAATATGGAGAATATGATCAATATTAAATGGATGTCATTGCTATGAATGCACTCTGGTTAACAAATGTATGGACACTGTAACTTTTATGTGCACATTGTGGCTGCCACTTTTATGCGGGTTCTCTGGCTGTTATTGTAATGTTTTAGTATTTAGCCTATCTTCTAACTTCCCAGCAAAGTCTGGAAGAGCACTAAGCATCTGTTTACGATTACATTTGCCATATTTCTAGGTCAGGAAAATCCTGTAACATTGGTCAGAAGGAAGATCTAAAAATGGATGATTGTGTCTATAAATACAACGGTGCCATGTTCTAACAAGAATCCTGTCCATTGAAAAAAAGGGCCAAACATGAACCCCTTCCAAAAAGGTGCTAGAATGCATGTTCCATGCATAGTCTATGTGATAAATAGTCTAAAAAGCTACACATGGTAAAGTAGACTGAACTAAAGAATAATGGCTGCAATATGTTTTGTTCCCACCTCTGTTAGAAGAAATAGCAAACTACTTAGGCTGACCATATATATCTAATACCTGTCTGCTACAAATCAATTTGGTTGAAGTCCACTCCTTCCGACTTCCCCATCCACTTACCAAGCAATTCTGTGTTTTAATTATGGAAAGTGGATTGGGACACCACAAGAAACCTATGACAGTGATTTAGCCTCTTTGAGAACAAAACAATCAGGCAAACTGAAATCCAACTTGCCGAATCTTCTTCCCCTGATATGCTGTTAGTGCAGCATCAAGAGGCCCTCATTTACATTAGATGAAAGGCCTGTCCTACCACAATTAGAGGTTTTAGCAGACATTCATCTATAGTATGTGGCCACCATAACTCTTAACTAATACTCATATGTTCTCGTAACTTGACTGTGATACAGTATTCTTATTTTACGCTACTTATTGATTTAAGCAATCCATAAGACCTTTGTATTATGAATATAATAATATATAGGCCATGACCTAAATGACGTTGATTTTAATAAAATATCAGAACAAAAGAAACCACGAAATGGAACCGGTTTAGCTTTTGTTTGTGTGATAAGAAACTCTTAGCTTTGTGACTATTGTTTTCAATCTAAGATCTTGTAATAGAGTTCACAGAAGGAGAAGTACATTCAGATCCTGAGGTCTCACAAGTAAACAAAAAATAAATATTGAGGGTTCACTTGGAAAGTGGAGTAGAAACGAATGAGTACAATTATTCTTTCTCCAAGTAGTAAATCATCTGTGGTTTTTGGACAAGGTTATGATTCATGTTCACTTTGGTGCATTAAACTGTCTGCAATAAACCATGGCACATTTCATCGGCTAAAATTTAATAGATAAGATCTAATAATCTATGACATACATTTATGCATTTCTATTGTATGTGCTTATCACAGAAACAACTTTTTGGACATTTTCCAATGATAAACAGCCAAATCACAGATATCACATGGTGTTCTTTTGTCTTCACTTTTTTGGGCCTTACATGAATGAACAGGACACAACTGATTTGCCATTGGTTATTTTAGTTCTCTGTGTAATGACTAATACATTTTTACTAAAACTAAAATTTAGGCCTGTTTTACTGTGGAGACAGAGGCATATGTATAGGGAGTGCAGAGGTGGCAGTTGCACACAGGACATGACATGTAACACTTAAAAACATATAAGGCTTTTGATGGGTCTGTTACTTAAAGTATAGATTTTGTTAAAATATTATCATTTAGATTTTTTATTTTCTGTCTCTCTTTTTCTTGGTGAAGACCTTCAGTCAACATCCATGTAGCAAAAAAATATAACCTGCAGAATTACTTTCTAGTTTTGCGAGCAGAAAAAGCAAAATATAAGGATTTGGTATGTATTTGTTGTGTCTCCATATAATTTTTTGATTCAGATGGTTTCACTTGTAGTGTTTATAGGACAAAACACTACTTTTTGTGGCATTTTTCATAGTGTTTTTTTTTTCACTTAAAACAATGCCTGTCAATTATTTGCACATTTTCCATGCATATTCAGTGCAGAAAGTACGTTGGGAGCTAGCATGTAGATTAACCATATTGGATGGGGTTAATGGCATGTTCACACGGCATATTGCAGGTTCGCGGCACAATATGTTATCGCTGTAGAAAGTACACGTTTGCAAGCACATACTTTCAGCGCACAGTGGCCCGAGGAAGTTTTCTGTCTCGTATACGGTGCTATTTCTCAGTGCACAGGTTACTACTTTTTACAGGCATACAGTACTAGAAATACAACCATAAAATCACTGTCTGAATGAGGACAATGATTTTACACAGCACTCAATGAGTGCTGTACTTGCACAATGTTTTTATTGTATTTGCAGGGCGAACTTTGGTGAAAATACACCGTGTGAACAAATACTAATATGAATAAATATCCTAAAATGTGATGAAATTCGCATGAAGAAAGAAATCAAATATGTAGCAGAAACCTGAGATTGTATTTAGGATTTCTGCCAGATATTACATGGCATATTTTTCCAATGGAAAAATATGCTGTGTGGCTATAGCCAGAAGTCACATATTTTGGTGTGTAATTTTCTACACCAAAATACGCATCGCAGTGTGTATTTTATGCACTTTTTTGTTAAAAAAGCAAAAACAAGTATGTTGCTTTCTTGCTTGTAAAATATTCATTTTACACATGTAATTTTAGGCTTTGTAAAATACACACCAAATACACATGCATGTTTTTTCCCAGGTTTTGGTACAGAGATCTTTGTGGAAAAACAGTATAAACGGTCTATGAAAATATCATAACCACAGCATGCTGCATTTGGAAAAAAGCACCACTGATCTAAAAACATGTCACAAAGAAAATAATATTGTATCTGGTGCATTTGTAAATTGTCTACTGATTTCCAAATAACACCTGGCCACAGCGTATTTATCCAAACCAAAAAAGCTAGAAGAAAAGCAGGTAGATTCACATCACTTGTATAATGTGTGTTTGACATACTGTATATGCTGAGAGAGCTACTGATACACATGCTAAACATATCTGCAGGGTTAAATGGTCCAACGAAGGCTGAAAGAGTATCCTTTGGGTCTTCATTTGGCAGTTATCCATCATTATACCACAAAAAAACACCATAGAAAATCAGCAGAGTGTGAACAGAGACACTCCTTTTCCATTAGAAACAATGTGGAGCAGATTGCAGTCAGATATGGACGGTGATTCTGATGCGGATTCAGTGTAAATCCTTGTCAGGATCATTGTCTATATCAACCATGTAAACCTAATCTTATGGCAGTTTACCCTCTCAGTTGTAATTACTATGTTGTTAATAACTATAATAAATTTAAACATGCCAGTTAGTCAGCACACATGTTTGTAATGTACTTTTAGAATGCTCCTGATGTACATGCTATATGTATCCATAGGATTAAATAGTCTGATGGAGGCCAAAAGTATGTAATTTTGGTCGCTACATGTCTACATACCACAAAAAGCAAATATGGAACAGCACAAGCCTATTTAGTTTATACAACGGCATCCAGTAAAAACAAATATACATTTTTAACAATGGGACCCGCTACTGGACATCCATCAGAGACAATAAATGTGATGTATTTCTAGCCTTACAATTATATTATTTAGGATAGTTGGGCGACTGTCCAAATATACACACTTTGCATAGTTAGGCAGTGTAAACGCCAATGAAAATAGGGCCAATAAATCAACAAAGACAAAAAGGGAAGTGGTATATAACCTACAACGCCAAACACAAAACAGTAACCCAAATAAAAATTACAAAATATATTTTATTAAACAAATATAACAATACACAAAAACAAATTTAAAAACATTTTTATTTGTTTTTGTGTATTGTTATATTTGTTACATAAAATATATTTTGTATTTTTTATTTGGGTTAGTGTTTTTGTGTTTGGCGTTAGATGGTTCACATGCTGCATTTTTTTGTGTTGCAGATGCATTCAAAGGAGGCATTGCAAACACATTACGCAAAATGGCATGAATTATTTAGTTAACTTACATTTAATAAGGATTTCCCCTATGAGTTCCCAATGTGAGGCAATTCTAAAAACCCATGAATTTTTTTAAATACTCTATTCATTTCTGATGAGATTTTAAAACGTGTTGGAGCCACAAAAAAAAAAAAAAACGTAAACTCATTCTAACACTAAAAAAATAAAAAAATTGGAAGATTGGTTGGAAAGGTGTTGAGTCACTGAAAAAAAACATTTTTCTTAAAACTTAACTTTTACTATTAACCAATTAAAATAACAGTCATAGTCCAAATATATTCAAATTCCTCTGTAGAAATTCTACTCAAGAAGAAGAGAGCAGGTATTCACATACCACATAATATAGAGGTCAAACAGAGGCCCAGTATAATTGGCCATATTTACATCCAAAAAATATGCTTCACATATGAGACTGCAGAAAACTGTGCAAAATATCGCATCCAGGTCCAGAAATCATCCAGGGTATTCTCTCAGGTAGCATGTAGGGCTTGGGAGAAAAATGCAGCGAAAGGGCAACTCCACAAAATTGACTCCTACAGAACCCTAAAGCGTTCCCTAAAAAAATAACTGTAAAACAGGAGAGTAAAAGTTTTTTTTTTTTTTTTTTTACATTCCAGATACATTCAAAAGATGCTTTCAAGACACATTAAACAAAAAGGCATGGTTTCTTTAGTTAACTCACATTTGATAAAGATTTCCCCTTGGTGTTCCAAATTTAAGTCCATTAGAAAAACACAGAAGGGAAATTGCTTTTATTAACAGCAAGCTACTTTCAATTTGAAAAATTTGTTGGAAATGTGTTAGGGTGCTTTCACACGGTGCGTTTTTGATGCGTTTTTGGATGTGTTTTTTGTACAGGAAGGCACAGCAATTAATTACCTACATTGTTGCACAAAGAACGCATCCAAAAAAACGCATCAAAAACGCACCGTGTGAAAGCACCCTTATTGTTTTTAAAATCCAGAAGACTTTAGCACACACATTGATTACTCACTTGCACCACTTATCCAACCAATTTAGGGAATTGAAAGGAGCTGGCTGTTAATAAAATCAATCTCACTGCTGTGCCATACATCCACAGAAAAACCACACCAAAAATGCCACAAAATCGCACTATATGAAAGAATCCTTTGACTAACCATTGTTTGGGTCCATAATTAAAAAGAGTGCTTGTAATTATAGCCTGGGATAGCTGTGATTAACTAAGAGGAATACAATACAGCCTTTACTGCAAGGAAGGATTCCTGGGTCAGATGAGTACAGGTGTGCACCAAACCTTTTAGGAGAGTTACAATGAGCACCCATAATCCGTGAACACCAACAGTTTTGGCCCTTGAAAGCACAAATTTATAATTCTTTACTGCACCTCCATATCGAGACAGTGATCTACATGCAATCTTATGATCCCCAGGCTTTGTATTGCTGTCCGAAATTGACTGTTATTTTACATCTGCACATATAATTGGTACACTAATGCTTAGACTTTTATATCATACTTAACATAGTATTACATAGTCTGTCTATCATTATAGTCCAAGATGATTGTTAAGAAACAAGTATAATAAGATTTAAAGTGGTGATATAATACTAATAATAGTAATCTTTATTTATATAGCGCCAACATATTCCGCAGCACTTTACAATTTGGAGGGTAAACGTACAGACATTACACATTAAAAGTACTTACAGATGAGACACAAGGTGTGAGGGCCCTGCTCGTGAGAGCTTACAATCTATTAGGGTGTACGGGAGAGACGAAGGGCAAGAAGTGCTAGATTTACAATGGTCCAGCCATGTGACATAAATATGTTTTTTTTTTTACATAGAATTCGGATGAACCTGCCACCCTCTATATACATCTATATACAGTTAAGTGCTGAAAATGAGATGAGTGCGCTAGGGAGTGTGGGGGAAGGGGAGGGGTGTTAGCATTAGGGATTCTGGTAGGCCAGAGTGAGAAGATGTATTCTCAGGGCCCTTTTAAAGCTATGAGAGTTCTGAGTGTGCCTGATCGCCCGCGGTAGCATGTTCCAGAGAACTGGTGCCGCACGTGTGAAGTCTTGGAGACGGGCATGGGAGGTTCGGATGATTGATGAGTGTAACCTGATATCATCAGCAGAGCGGAGAGAGCGGGTAGGGTGGTAGACAGAGACGAGGGAGGAGATGTAGGGAGGAGCAGCGTTGTGGAGAGCTTTATGAGTGAGAGTGATGAGTTTATGTTGTATCCTGTACTGGATAGGCAACCAGTGCAGTGACTGACACAGGGTAGAGGCATCAGTATAGCGGCTGGAAAGAAAGACAAGCCTGGCTGCTGCATTCAGGACAGATTGGAGAGGGGAGAGTTTGCACAGAGGGAGACCGATAAGCAAGGAGTTACAGTAGTCGAGACGAGAATGAATAAGAGCAACAATGAGAGTTTGAGTTGTTTCCACAGTGAGAAAAGGACGGATTCTGGAGATGTTCTTGAGGTGCAGGTGACAGGAGCGGGCAAGGGATTGGATATATGGTATGAAGGACAGATCGGAATCTAGTATAACCCCCAGACAGCGGGCCTGCTGCCTAGGAGTTATGGTGGTGCCACACACTGAGACAGAAAGGGCAGGGTAAGGTCTGTTAGTAGATGGTGGGATGACTAGAAGTTCAGTTTTAGTGAGGTTTAGTTTAAGATACAGGGAGGACATGATGTCAGAGACAGCAGACAGGCAGTCTATAATGAGCTATTCTGCCCAATCATCCCCAATACTATGCCTTTTATTGTTTAAAAAAAAGTATGATTTTCCCATTCTGGAAATAGGTTGTGATGGTGCCCTTGTATGTCATTTGTGGTGACATCATGTCAAAATAGCTATGATGGTCATGTAATGTTACTTCAGCCTGATTAACCCGTAAGTCTAAAGTCATGGAGAACCAATAGGGATCAAGATACAGCCTACACTTGTGTATATGGGGGAAAATTAATGTTTCTTGTAATTTAGAGCCAAGTAATGTCTCATTGTCTACAAAGTAAGACTGTGTTCCTCAACTCCAGTCCTCAAGGCCCACCAATAGGTCATGTTTTGAGGTTATCCCATAGAAGGCTGAGACTATAGTTGTATCACCAGTGCAGTACTAAGGAAATCCTGAAAATATGGCCTGTTGGTGGGCCTTGAGGACTGGTGTGTTAAGGAACTGTCACAGATCGCGTCATGTAGTCCGTGTCTGGGGACCGTGGACATGTCTGTGCCTCCACGGAGTCCCTGTTACCTGTTGCGTTCACTGCTTTAAACTTACCTGTACCGGCTCCTGTCCCTGTTGCGACAGCAGTGCCAGCGGCTGTTGCCACTGGCAGATTCAGCTCACCTATCCTCACTCCGGCTCCGTGGCCTTCTACGCATGTATGTGCAATTTTATTTCTGCCATCACTTCACATAAAACTTGGGCTGATTTAAATATTTTGTGAACAAGGAAGCAGAAGGTTATTTAAAACAAATGTTACCAAGAATAACTAATTCCAAGCACATTGAAAAGCTACTGGTGAGGCCTGAGAAAATTCCTTGGAAATAATTCTTGGATGTTTGCAAGAATTTCCTTGGCAACCATCGAGCACCAAACTACATCACATTGGTTGACAAAATTCTTGAAACTTACAAAGCGATAAAGAGCAACATGTCATTGAAAATTTATTTTCTGCATTCATATTTGGAAAGTTTCCCTGCAAATCTTGGTGCAGTGAATGAAGAAAATGACTAACTGTTTCACCAAGGTATTGCCACAATGGAAAAGCATTATCAAGGCTACTGGAATCCATCAATGCTAGCTGACTATTGCTGGACACTAATACGGGATGCACTGGACATTGAGTGCAATCCAAAATTAGCAGCAAAACACTTTTGTTTCAGTGGAACTAATGCTGCGGGTAAAATTTTAATTACTTTATAATTGGTAAAACTTATTCTCATGTTTCTCAAAATTTCTAAACAATACAGAATATCAGAAATTATATTTCTGCTTTGCTTGAATGGGTTTATCATAATCACCTCAAATTTTAAAGGTAGCAAAACTTTAAAAAAGATGTCTAGTGCAATTGGTATTGACACCACCATAATGACTTGGGCTACAAAACAGTCATGTTATCTAACATGTATGATAAGCACTGGAAAAAATTAATTAAAAAACTTCAGAATTGTGTGTTTTTGTTAATTCTACTACACAAAAAATTAAATAAAGTAATCAAATGTCACATGAAGTCTAAAATGGTAGAAATGAAAATGGCAACTCCCACATAAAACAAGTCCTTACACAGCTCCATCAACTGAAAAATAAAGTTATGATTCTCAGAACAATCCTTATACACCTATGGGGTCAATATACTCAGTACTCCCACACATGTATTCCTTGGGATCTTTAGTCTCCAAAACAAGGTCCTTTTCATGGTTGTTTATGAAAGAGCCCTTTTTATTTGTTATAGGGCTCAAAACTGTATTATATTAAACTTTGCAATTCATACTTATTAAAAATTATTTACCATGCAAAGAGCTCTGTCCTCCTTTCCCTCCTACCTACTGTAAACAGTGTGACATTCATTGATCACATGGTTTTGCTCCTGACTCAATGAATGTTTTGTCATCACTCAGTGGGTGTTCTGAAGCCAGGCTCAGCTCATGAACACTCCGCTTTATTGAGAATGACCTGAGCAGAGAACCATCTGGCCACACAATAGTGAAGACATGTACACCTGCCAGTCTATATTTTGAAAGTGAATAAAAGCCAGCTGCCAGACAGACAAAGCTGGGGGGGTTGTGCTGCATTCTAATAACTCTGTAAGCTGCTTACATAGTAACAAATGAGTCCCAGCACAAAGTTGCAGTCATGATAAAGATGATTGTAAGTACAGAGATGGGGGGATTACACACTAATGTCAGCACATAGGCCCTAGCAGTAATAACTAGGGAGAGAAGTCATAGTTTACAACTACAGTGCAGTCTGGGAGGCATAGGAAAGATATGCTGGAGAACTACTGCTACTCCCACAAGCAGGAAGTTTCACTGCAAAAAGTGGATCTGATGATAGATGAATAAGAAGGCAAAATAAAATAACACATGAAGGTAGTGGAATATCTTTACGTTTCAATATAAATCTGTTTATAGTGTGTGAGTGATTGCTGCTCTGGGATCACAGCGAAGTCCAATCAGAGACACGGTCAGTTTATCTGGGTCCAAAAACAGGTCCTCCCGTTTTTTTTATTAGCATAACAGGTATACAACAAAGGTGCCAAACAGAAAAAAAACAGTAAATAAAGAAAATACCTGCTTGTCTGAGCACTGACTACACATGTAGTTTCCCTCACTACACCTTATGGTCACCAAGTGGCTGCATGAGAGATTCTGGATATCTCCAGTGAATTGCTTCTCAGGTCAAACTCCTTGACCTGCATAGCAGATCGCCCTTAGTCAGCTGACTAGCTGACTTTTAAACACCAGCAAAACTCTGGCCTGGAACACGGGGAGTAGGCACCCCCCCAACAATTCGCCTACTCCAGGTAAGAGCCATCCCGGATCGGCTGAAACAGCCATACTGTCGCTAAACAGATGACAACCACTTACTATGGCTGGTGCAACATAAACAAATGGATCCTACCCCACCAAGGCCAGATAAGCTTGGTGACATGTCACTTGTTACCTTTTTCCCAGGTGTATGCAAGAAATGTAGCTGGGATGTACGCATCATTATGCACCTTCCCATCTGCTGCCTTACAAGTGTTCTATGGAATCTTTATACTCCAGGATAACCCCGTTAGGTTTTACCCCCTTATGGTCTCTGCAAACCTAAAATGTTGCCTATAAAATATCTTAATAAAATGGAGGCCCTAATATCCTGTAGGTGTTCCTGTGTTTGTGTTAAGTAGCACTTTAGGGCTGCATTTGGGATGTTTCTAATAATGTCAGGATCAGGTTGATCAATATCGAGTTATGTTTGTTTGTTAACATCTACATGTTCCAGTAAGACATATTAAACTTTAAAATATGCAAATAAAAAAAAATTGAAATTTCACCTCCACTTTGCTTTAAATCCTGTGAAACACTGTAAAGTCTTGTTAAAACTAAATTACACTCACCGGCCACTTTATTAGGTACACCATGCTAGTAACGGGTTGGACCCCCTTTTGCCTTCAGAACTACCTCAATTCTTTGTGGCATAGATTCCACAAGGTGTTGCAACGATGCTCAATTGGTACCAAGGGGCCCAAAGAGTTGCCAAGAAAATATTCCCACACCATGACACAACAACCACCAGCCTGAAGCGTGGTTTCGAGGCAGGATGGATCCATGCTTTCATGGTGTTGACGCCAAATTCTGACCCTACCATCCGAATGTCGCAGCAGAAATCGAGACTCATCAGACCAGGCAACGTTTTTTCCAATCTTCTACTGTCCAATTTCGATGAGCTTGGGCAAATTGGAGCCTCAGTTTCCTGTTCTTAGCTGAAAGTAGTGGCACCCGGTGTGGTCTTCTGCTGCTGTAGCCCATCTGCCTCAAAGTTCGCCGTACTGTGCGTTCAGAGATGCTCTTCTGCCTACCTTGGTTGTAACGGGTGGCTATTTGAGTCACTGTTGCCTTTCTATCAGCTCGAACCAGTCTGCCCATTCTCCTTTGACCTCTGGCATCAACAAGGCATTTCGGCCCACAGGACTGCGCTCACTGGATGTTTTTTCTTTTTCGGACCATTCTCTGTAAAAACCCTAGAGATGGTTTGTGCGTGAAAATCCAGGAGATCAGCAGTTTCTGAAATACTCAGACCAGCCCTTCTGGCACCATCAACCATGCCACGTTCAAAGGCACTCAAATCACCTTTCTTCCCCATACTGATGCTCGGTTTGAACTGCAGGAGATTGTCTTGACCATGTCTACTTGCCTAAATGCACTGAGTTGCCGCCATGTGATTGGCTGATTAGAAATGAAGTGTTAACGAGCAGTTGGACAGGTGTACCTAATAAAGTGGCCGGTGAGTGTATATAGTTGAGGTTGCTTTGAAAAAATGAGTTAACATTTTCATTGGTGCCATTTTGGGGTTCATATGACACTTTCATCAATTTTTATCAGTGATCTTGGGAGGTGAGATTAACAAATTATAGCAATCCAGGTAGTATATTCAATTTTTATCTTTTAAAGTGTTGCCGTGCATGTGTGTAAATGACTTTTTATCTTTACTCAGCAGGTTGCAGCAATAAAAAATTCTGATTTTTTTTTTAGTCTTGCTCCCATAATTATTTTTTTTTTCTGTTAACAGGTATATTTAGGGGATTTTTTTTGCTATATTCAGATAGCCATAACCTTTTAATTTTTACGTATATGGAGCTATGTAAGGGCTATTTTTTGATAAGTTGATACCACTTTGGTCTGTATGCAACTTTTTGATCGCTTTTTATTCCATTTTGCATTTAGGTTAAATAACATGACAGATTTATAGGCTAGGTGGCTAGGCATGTGGCGAAACCAAATAAGTGTCCTTTTTTATTTTTGATCTCTTTTAGGGTGATTGCCTTTTTTAATGGGGAATTGTTGATATGCCTGTTTTACTTTTTGCTTTTTTTTACTTTTTTTAACTTCACTTTTTTTACATGATTGTACCACACGGTATTAGTAACTGTCAATCACCATGCCCTGCTGTGTCCTCGAGCATGGCCGGGCATGGTGAAGTTATGGGGCTCTGTCAAAAAAGGCCAAAAACTGTCTGAAAGATCTGACAGGGTTTTAGAATTCCATTTTTAATCCTATACCACCACAAACACTGACTCGGAAAGGTCCTATCAATTTCCTATGATTAAATCTGTCTGTATATGATGCATGATGCTTCATATAAGTCATCATATAAGTCATCTCTTTTGCTGTGAGTAAAAATGGCAGTCACCTCAAATCTGAATTTGTAGACACTGTTATGGTGTTGTGCCAGTTGTCGTTTTGTGCTTTTTTTTGGCCGTCAAAGCCCTTGACTTAAAGCTGAAAATCTACTCTTCAGTCAAACTTCAGTGAACCAGGGTAAATTATGAAAATTGTCACTGTCCCAAAACCTTTGGATCCAACTGTTTACACTGTATGTTGTCTATTAGAGACATTTTAGAGCTCTGCTACATTTTAGAGATAATTTTGGATTATATAAGAATTTTCTATCTTTTCCTTTAAGTTTCCATTCATTGGCAACTGTTCACTAAATAAACTACCGCTTTCCATAGTAAAATATGAACCATATCATGCATGCTTATCTCATTAAAGCATTTAAAATAAGTTATACAAACCATTTGCTTTTGATGCCTGAAATGTGAAAATGAGTACATATTTTGGTTTCATATTTCACTTAGACAGAGCTCTGACCGAGCATGTGAAATCAATTATTTTCAATTTATATTCTAATTTATTGTAATGCTACAACAAATGACTCATAGGTCTTGACCTTCCAGTGTTTTTTGCCTACCAGTTTAAAGGGACATTATCATAAAATCACTTTTTCACCTATTGACAAGCAATACGTGACTATAATATGCAATTTTTTTTGTGAAATATTGAATGGTTGTTTTTTTTTTATATAACATTTTTAAAGTTTCACCATATACAATACTTCCTGTTTTGGCTCTGTAACTTCCATTCTGTGAGACCTGATAGCACAGCAGTGAGGACTGCTTGTTGGTTTTCTTGGCCCTGGACTTGGAGGGTGGTTTTTATAGCAAGCCTGAAAATTTGTGGAAAGCTGAACCTGCTCTTATTTGTATTCCCCTTGTTGGCTGTCTAACCAGTATTCAAAGCCGCCCCAAAGAACAATGAGCGTCATTAGGGGCTAATACTACTATTGAAAAATGCAGACAAATATTTCTTGCAGTACAAACAGTAAATCAAAATTAGTCTTCCCTGCCATTCAGGAGTTGTATCTTTTTATTTTCACAGCAAGAAAAGGGTAAGTTTTTATAATGTAATTTGAAGGATAGTACTTCTGAAATTAAAAAAAAATACTGCCAAAAATGCAAAATTTTTTAATGAATATTAATTTTAACAAAAATACCTCTTTATGATGGAAATTCTTTAGGTTTAAAATGTATATACTCGGGTTAGCCGGTTTTTCAGCAAAAAAAATGTGCTGAAAATCCCTCCTCGGTTTGAGTCCTGTCAGGCACTTCTGCTAAAGGACTCTCACGGAGGCATTAGCAGAATCCCAAGTAAGCGACAGCGATGGGGGGTGCCGTGGCCCCTGCGCTGTGACGATCTCTTCCCCAAAATGCGACTCCCCGGGCGCTGCAGGTGAAGAGTTCCAATGCGGTGCAGAGGCGAGCGCTCCCTGCTCCGCAGTGGACTCCGGGGGGCGCAAGAGATCGTCCGGGGTTTTGGGCCCGGCAGCATGTGTCATAACATGCGTGGCGGGCCCGTGATATTAGCCTGCCTGTGCCCCAAGAATGGAAAAGGAGTGCGCGGGGGGGCCGGAAGTGGGGAGGAGGACGGGAGGGAGTGAGGTAAGTTTTTGTTTTGTTTGTTTTTTTTTTTAACCTCCCTTTCCCTGCCTATTTGCCTTTAGGAACATATCCTGCCTATCCCACCTAAAAGGACATTCCCGCATTTCCTCCTTTGGGACATATGCTGCCATACCCTACCAGAAGGACTATCGGTCTATGGGGACATATACTGCCTATACCCCCCTAAAGGGTTACCGGCTTGGGGACATATACCGGGTTACCCTACATAAAGGACAAAACCCGGCCTTTACCCTTCAAAAAGGAAATTACTGCCATTACCGCCTAAAACCCTACCTATCCCCGGAATATACCTGCCTTATACCCTACCTTAAGGACATATCCCTGCCTATACCCTCCCTATAAAGAATAACCTGCCTAAAAAACCTGTATGGGGACATATCCCTCCTATAACCTGCCTATTGTAATGCGGAGGTGGATTCGCTGGACCACCGAAAACCGATGTAGTTAACCAGCCAGGGAGCGGTTGGAGTCTAAGTAGCCCCCCGGTTTTCACCAGAGCCCCCGCAAAGCGGGTGGCTTGCTGCGGCGTGAGGCCCAGGTGCTACCCCTGACGGACTTCTTGCGGGGGCCCGGGGTAATGCGTGGTCAAAATCGGGTCTGAGAGTATTTGGGGACGGCAGAGGTCAGGGCAGGCGGCGCGGTTGTGGCTGGACAGGCGAAGGTCGGGGCAGGCGGAAAAAAAGGGCAAGGTCGGAACGTAAGCGGGGGGATGGTACACGGGTAGACAAGACGGACTTTTTGAATACGACTAAGCACCCAAACAACGGGGCGTCGGAGCCCGATACAGGAGCGGGGGGGGTGAGTATGGGGGTTTTCCCGGGCAGGAGCAGAAGAGCAGGGTTTTGGGAAACCCCCGCCCGGGCCCCCCTAAGCGCGGGGGGAGGCCGTGGCGAGCCGTTTGGGCCAGGGGCCCCCCTTTAAATGTCCCCTCCCCTTGGTCTCCCCCTCTTCTTTTTGGATTTTGGAAGAGTCAGTGGGAAGGTTGGCCCCTTTGGTTCCCACGAACGCTCCTTTTCCGGGACCAAAGCCCTTCCAGTCAAAAAGGGAAAAACGCTTCCCCTCACTGTCTTCTCTGCCAACACCTCCTTGACCTCAAAGATATTATCTGTATTAGCAACAGGAGAAGGCGAGACAGATATATGGGAGAAGTGGTTCCGCACCACCGGCTTGAGGAGGGACACGTGAAAGGCGTTCGGGATACGTAGGGTCGGGGGCAAGCGGAGATTGTAGGATACTGGGTTCAGTCTCTGAAGTACCACAATAGGGCCCAAGTATTTGGGGCCCAATTTTGTAACTGGCACTTTGAGCGATGTACTTGGTGGAAAACCCAAACCCTATTGCCCGCTCCAAATAAGGGCGGGGACCTACGATACCTGTCAGCCTGAAGTTTGGTGCGAGCAGAAGCCAATAGCAGGGCCTGTTGTGTGAGTTGCCAGAGAGCCTTGATGTCCTTTACATCCACAGCAGGGACAAGGGACAAGGTAGCTAGGGGGAGAGGTGGGCGGGGATGTAACCCAAAGACTACAAAAAAGGGTGAGGCCCTAGCGGATTCCGAATCTAAAGAGTTATAGGAAAACTCTGCCCAGGGGAGCAGATCAGACCAGTTATCCTGACGAGCGGACACAAAATGCCGAAAGTAGGTCCCCAACAACCTGGTTAACCGCTCTACCTGCCTTTTAGTTTGAGGGGGGGTTATGCAGATGAAAATCTAGCTGAACCTGCAATGACAGCACAGAGCCCCCAAAATTTAGCAATAACTGGCTCCCCTATCGAGAGACAATATGCAAAGGAGACCTTTTGCAATCGGAAAAACATGCCGGAAAAAATGTTGGGCCAGCTGGGGGCAGAGGGTAACCCAGACAGAGGGATAAAATGAGCCATTTTGGAGAAACCGATCGGTCACCACCCAAAAGACCGTGTTTCCAGATGAGGGCGGGAGACTGTAACAAAGTCCATGGCGACATGGGTCCAGGTTTTTCCGGCACAGAGAGGCTGAAGAAGGCCCGCGGGTTTGAGACGAGGGACCTTATTATGGGCACAGGAGGTGCAGGCCGGAACAAAGTCCCTGACATCTTGAGCGAGGGTGGGCCACCAGTAATAACGGGAGACCAGCTGTAGAGACCGATGGACTCCTGGATGTCCAGCTGTTCGGTAAGAAGGTCCCCACTTCAGGATTCTAGGCCGCAAGGCGGGACGCACATAAGTCTTACCGGGGGGCAAGTGTTGAAGATCCACGGGAGCAGCCATGACGAG
This sequence comes from Phyllomedusa bahiana, assembly GCA_025379985.1. Taxonomy (NCBI): domain Eukaryota; kingdom Metazoa; phylum Chordata; class Amphibia; order Anura; family Hylidae; genus Phyllomedusa; species Phyllomedusa bahiana. The sequence goes on from JAODAL010027789.1 coordinate 16,019, forward strand.
CCGTTCTGGAGGGACTATGTGCTGTGGAGGAGACTCAAGACCCACCGTATCCGAAGAACGAGATAGGGCGTCAGCTTTGACGTTCTTCCTGGCTGGCCGAAAGTGCAGGAGGAAGTCAAAACGGGCAATAAAGAGCGACCATCTGGCCTGCCAGGGATTCAGGCGTTGGGACCCGACTGAAAAAAATTTTTATAGGGGGTTTTTAGGGCGGTGAAAAATTTTAAATTTGGGTGATAAACCCCCCCCGCGGTGACGCCACTCTTCTAGAGCCAATTTTATGGCAAAAATTTGCGATCACCAAGGGTAAAATTTTCCTTTGGGGCGGGAAAAAAATTTTTGGAAAGAAAAAACAAGTATGAAATTTAAAAACCTGGGGGAGGACCCTTCCGGAGGGACAGCCCCGGCCCCCACAGAGGAAGCGTCCACTTCCAAAAATGAACGGGGGGTTAGGGCCGGGCGAGAACAAAAGGGAGCAGAAGGGGAATTTGAAGTTTTGAGACGGTTAAAGGCCTCTTGAGCTTAGGGGGCCAGGATTTGGGATTCCCGTTTTTTTTAGTTAGACCCACCAGGGGACCCACAAGGAAAGAGAAGTGTGGGAAAAAAATTTTCTAAAATAATTGGCAAATCCCAAAAAAACTTTTGAATGGCCCGAAGGCCCACCGGGTTTGGGGTTTCACTGAAAACACTGCGGAGAGTTTTTGAAGGATCCCCGGAGACCCTTATCAGAGAAATTTCCCCTAAAAAGGGGGAAAGGTGGAAAGTTCGTAAAAAGACCTCTCCGGTTTGGAAAAAAGAGCTGGGGGCCGGGGGGTGGGAGGGTTCGCCTGGGACCTGGCGATGAGTTTCCCAAGATAAAGAAAAAAAATTTTGGGGATTTGTCAAAGAAAATAATTAACACAGACGTAGAGTGGGTTTCCCAAAAGATTCCTTTTGGAAAAAGTTCGGGGAAACCCCAGGGGTTTGGGCAGGGGCCCAAAAATGGCAAAACCAGATACCCCAAAGGGTGGCCACCCCGGCATTTTAAAATGCCTTTTTTTCCACTCATCGCCTTCTCGAATGCAAATTAAGTTTTTAAGCCCCCGCTTAGACCCACCCGGGAAAAAAGATTTTTTTTGCAGCCGGGGTCAAAAAGTCCAGATAAAGGGCAGGGGTAGCTTTTTTTTTTACCAAAATTTTTTTTTTAACCCCCGATAGTCGTTTCCCGGGCGGAGAGACCTGTCTTTTTTTCCCGAAAAAGAACCCGGGGCCCCTTTGATGGGAGAGGACTTACGAAATAAACCCCTTTTACGGAGGTTTAAATGTTTTTACTCTGACATAGCCTTAGTCCCCGGGATGGAGAGGGGAAAACCCCCGGCCCCGGGGGAAAAGTACACCCAGGTTGTAGACCTATGGGAACAATCATAACCCCCGGTGTGGAGGAAAAAAGAGGGTTTGGGGCCTGTTTTTCCCCCGAAAAGACGTAAAGAAAAGCCCCAGTATGGTTTAGGAAACCCTGGTGGAGGCTTGGAGATTTTCAGGGAGGGGGACCCGGGGGGAGGTTGGGTTTCGACAGGAAACGAGAGGGGGACATGCGGAAACCCCAACGAATTACTTCACCTGTTCTCCAGCCCAAGGTGGGAACATAGGCTTTTTGCAAGGGAAATAAATGGGGGTGAAACCTGGTCCAAGTTGGTGGCTTATAAAAATTTCCTGCAGATCATAAATCAATAAAGGGGGTGGGAAAGGTGCTGCCCGGTTTAAAACACCTTTTACATAACGGGCAGGGGTTGACGGGGAGAGGTCTCTCTGACACCTAGGGTTCCCTTTTCCTACGACCCCTAGGTGTGGAATTTTCCCAGGCACACCGGGACAGCCCCCAAAAAAATTGGCCCGAACCGCCCCAATAGAAACAAAAGCTGCTTCTTTACGACGTGTGAAAGTTCCCTCCGGGACAGGTGGGGTCTCTCAACCCGCATAGGTTTCTTTTTTGGAAAAAAAACCCTCGGGGGTAAGTGGTGGGCCCCCTGGAAAGTTTGGGGGCCAAGGGGGGGGTAAACGGCGTTTTTGGTTTGGGCGGGCCCCCCGTTTGAAAAGGGGGGAGCCTTTTTGTTGCCTTTCGGGCCCCAACCGAATTTCGGTCGGGGTGGTTGGTGGATTAAATCATTCCAAAAACCGCTTTGTAGATCCGAGCGGCGGGGTAAACCTTGATTTGTCCCCAGAGGAAACCCTTTCCAGAAGTCGCCCCAAAGCTTGTTTTTCCGGGCCAGCCCCGAAGCGGGGAGGGGGGAGGGGCCGGGGGGAAAAACTGGGATGAAAATAGCCGGGCCGTTGTTGGGCCCCGACGCAGCGGAAAAAAGTGCTGCGGCGGGCCGGGAAATACGGGCCCGGTTCCTCAAAAGGGCTTTTGCGGGAAAAACCCCCCCCCCCCGGGGGGGAAAAGGGTTTTTGGGGGTCAGCGGTCAGAGGATCCCTTCAATCCCCTAGGGGGGCCCCCAAAAAATGGGTTCTCCAAAAAAAGCGGGGTGGAAAGGCCACCTTGGCAAAGCTCCCGTAAGGGGTTTTATGGCCCCCCATTCTCGAGGGTGGGGGAGGGGTGATGAACCCCCGGCATTTCTTGGGGTTTTCCATCCTAGCTTTGGGGGGGGGCAGTGCCCGAGGGGGGGTCCCGAAGCCCAAGCAGGTAGGGCAAGGACGCCCAAACAAACGGAGCAGGGTGCAGCGGGGGGCAGCCCGGGGAAGGCAGACGGGCCGCAAAGGGGCTGATCATGGCCGCCCAAATGGTCCCAAAAGTTGGCTCGCCTGGCGAAATGCTTTTCGTGACTCCCAGAAGTCGGGCAGAGGTTAAACCCCGGGCAGTTTTGGCCGTTGGCCCTTCGTATTTTAATTGCCCGGGGGTGGATTGCCCCGACCACCAAGCCCATGATAGTTAAAACCACGCCCGGGAGCGGGAAAATGGAGTCCCAAGTATACCCGGGGTTTCACCAGAGCCCGCCGCAAAGAGGATGGGAAATTGCCCGCGCCGGAGGTACCAGGGCCCCTACCCCTGTCGGTCTGCTTGCGGCAGAGGCCCAGGGAAATCTGGAAACAGAATCGGACCCCGGGACGTAGCAGCGGGCAGGAGGTCAGGAAAGGGTGAAGAGGTTCGTGGTCGGGACAGCAGAAGGTAGGACGGCGGAAACAGGCAGGTCGGAAACGTAAGGGGCAGACGGTACATGGGTGACAAGAGGACTTCTAAATTTTGCAAGCACTCCAACACACCCCAACAAAAGGGCAGTGATGAGGAGGCGTGCACATAATAGGGTAGCGCCCAGCGATGGGAAATTCCCGGGGGCCATCCTTTAAACCCCGACCAGCGGTCGCGTGCGTGCTAAGCAGGGGTAGCGCGCGCGGCGCCCGTCGGACCCCAGACACAGGAGCGGGGACTGGTGAGTAGGGTTTCCCCGGGGCAAAAACAAGGGAAAGGGCTGCGGCACTCGCCCCGGACCCCATAAGTGAAGGGGGGACCCCGCGGCCCCGAGCCCTTTAAAACCCCTATAGGAATACCTGTATACCCCTATAACCTCCATGAGGACTATACCTGCCTAAAAAACCTACCTAAAAGGACATATACCTGCCTAAAATGCCTTTTCCTGTTGGGGACTATACCTGCCTAAAACCTCCCTATTTCCTCCTAGGGGGCAATCCCTGCTAAACCTCCTATTCCTCCCTATGGGGGCATATACCGCCATAACCTACTATAAGACATATACCTGCTATAACCTACCTATTCTCCCTATGGGGCATATCCCTGCCTTTAACCTACCTATAAGGACAAAACCCTGCCTATAACCTGTTTCCTGCTGGGGGGACAAAAAACCTCCCTATAACTCCCTAGGGGAACAATCCCTGCCTATGAAATTTTTTGGACCCATTTTAAATTTTAAAAATTCACCAGTAGCCGCCTTTTCCAAAGTAGTAAAATTAAAAAAAATTTTTTCCCAGTTTTTTGTGGCAAAAGTAGGTGCCTCGGCTTATACTCGGGTTGGCTTATACTCGAATATATATGGTACTTCTTTTTCTTGTCATGATCTGCAAATTTCTCTGCCTCCTACCTGCATAGAACTCTGTGTTCGATCCTGGAGGCTCTACAATGGTTAACTCCTCCAGGTGTAATGGTCCTGGTGCAGCCTAGCCTTTTCTTCTGACTCCTTCAAAAGGCACCTCCTACTAACACTCTGTGCCTGAGTTTGGTATTGTTTGGCTAAGGCCTGCTACACTGCCTCAAGCCCTCTGAGTCCTATCTTTGTCATGTTTCTGTGGAGTTCCAGCGTTTGGAGTAGTGTTCCTGGCGGAGTCATGTTCCTGTACAGTCCCTCCTGGCAGAGTCATGTTCCCATGCAGTCCCTCCTGCCGCTGCTGATGAGCTCCTGTGCTGTTCCACCTGGTGGTGCCGACGAGTTCCTGTGTAGTCCTTCCTGGCGGTGCCAACGAGTTCCTGTGCTGTCTCTCCTGGTGGTGCTGACGAGTTCCTGTGTTGTCCCTCCTGGTGGTGCCGACAAGTTCCTGTGCTGTCCCTCCTGGTTGTGCTGTGTTCCCCTGTTTGTGGTTCAAGTTCCCCCTATCCTCATCTGCAGCTTCCTGGAGTGTGACCCCCTAGGCCCTAACCTTTTTGGACTTTTCAAGTCTTAAGGACTGTGTTCCAATATCTTGGCTTAGGAAGAAAGAAGAGCGACCCAGTGCTCGTGGCAGCAGCAATCCTTAAGGAGGCAACAGGATGGTGTATAATAAAAAGTGTCTTTATTTTTAAAAAGGAGATTGGATCTTCACAAAATTAAAAACAGGATAAAACACACTAGTAGAACTTAACACATTTCTCGCAGTATACCGGCGCTTCTTTCTAACATGCTTCCTTGATTACCACGGGTCTTTCCACAGAACTTCCATGCGAACCTGCTCATCTGGATTTCCATCCTGCTCCCAAGTCTAGTCCTGGTGGTAGTGATACCGTGTCGACTTCCATGCCTCGTTCTAGAATTCAAAAGTCCATGGCTCATTTGGGGTCTGTATCTTCACCATCGGTTCCAGTATCTTCGCATTCTGCTTTTGATGTCTTCTCTGCCTCTCCTTGTATGGCTGTCAAGTTTAATGTATCCACTGCACCTGTTGTTTCCCAAGAGACCCCTATTTTTTTCTGTCGATAATGCTTCAAGAGATTCCAAGATAAGTGAGGCTTCCATTCCTGCCACCCATATTTCCTATCCTCCACGTAAAACTACAAACCTGGTCCGGTTTTCAAAATCTTCGAGCCTTGTTTTGTCAGTGGAAGTTCCAAATTTCGTGCTGCCAGAAGGAATTTCAAGTCTACCAAAATCTTGGAAAACTACACCATATTTTTTGGGCTTGGTTCCCCCTGAGACTCCTATCTCTGCCTTGAAACCCAATGACACTAAATCCATTACTTGCGCTGTTTTCAAATCTGCACCTTCTATAACCATACCAATTCCTTCTGTTCCGCTCAAGCTTCTGTGTCCAAGCAGCCAGATCCATTTCTGTTTTTTAGTGTCGGCTCAGCCCTCTATTTTCAACACTTCTCCCGGAAACTAGGGGGCTACCCCCACTTTTTCCCTGCACCTTTCCTACCTTTGGGGAGATTATCTGAACTGAGTCATACCGCAAGTTCCTATGTCCTCTAATTGTCTAGTCCCATTTCCGTATAACCCGATTTATGATTTTTTCCCCTGTCAAGCACCACTCTGATTGCACCTAACCTGTTACCAAGTACTGGACCCAAATTCTTGTTCTCCTGCTTTGCAACTGCATTTAAGGGGATTCAAGTCCTGCCCAAGTATGTACATGTTGGGAGGGGCTGTGTCAAGGGGGCCCCCACTGTAGCCCTCCCCGGCGCTTTCTTCAGTGTCCCAAACTCGCCCTTTCCCCGTAATAGTGCCACCGCTTGGAGAAATCGCAGGGTAGCTGTCTCTCCAAAAATAATGCTCCTGATTCTGGGTCTATCTCAGCAGTTTTGTTGGGGCCTCCAATCCGTTATTGGGGGTTTTCGTACCCCACCTATTGTTGGGATCCCTCTGGTTCTGAGACATTTTGCTAAGCCTTGCCTCTCCTGTGGTACAAAATTGGTCAGAAGCAAAAACAGACGGTTGAGTCCAGTCCTACCAATGTGTTCGAACCCTGCCTTGAAGCTCCTATGCTATCTAGTTCCCTTCAGCCATCTGTTCCTACAGAGTCTTCTGCTATGAAGTTTGAAAAATATGGTACATCTTTAATTTGAATTTCCTGTTCCCCAGTAAGGGACGTTATCCATTAATGAAACTATCTACATGATGTTAATTAATTATTCTCCTGCAGTCACTATAATACACTCTGCTGTTTATCCTATTAATTTGTTATCACTAATTCATTGTAAGACTTACTGTTATTGTGTTATAAATGGTGATTTTAATTTGTGTTTGCCCTTATTAAACAGACAATGTTTCATTGTCATGGAAACTTGACAGATACTGTCCATTATCATATATTAGATAAATCCATTTTAGAATTTCTCAAATCTGTTCCAAGGAATATCTCCCTAACAGTTTGTAAAGAATTTTATGGAGCCAGATGATTCTGTTTGAATATCACTTGGAGGATGTTCCAGGACACGAATACAACATTAAAAGGAAAGTAAACATACCATTGTTTTATAGAATTACCTAGTCTGTAACACTAAATTCTCTCTGCAATCTTCACACATCTGAGCGTGCCCTGACAGATTACATCTTCAAGGAAGTTCTTGCATCCCTCTCCATCCCTTACCTCATCCTCATACTGTTATACCTCTTATCTGTAAAGAAAAAAAAAAAAAAGCATGCACATAAAAGCTTTCTTACACAAAGACTTCAGCTTGTGAGGTGTTATAATCAATACCTATGAAATAATACAATGCTTTGCAGATGTCAAAGACAGTAGTATATTTGCATTTTTCTGCTGTTGGCAGATTTCAACTGTGGATGAAAGTCTTGAGGCTGAGAGCAGGAGACAGATATTTTAACAAATTTAGAACTATCTGTTATGACTAAATTCGGTAATCTAATCCTTTACAGTATTAATGTGACTCCAGCATAAAGTATATTTTTAAAAAAGGCCCCACTGAAATTTTTTTTAGAAATTTTAGGCAAAAAAACTGGAAAAAAATCTTAGAAGCTGTTATGGTCCTGCACATGCAAATCCTATTAACAGATATTTTACACTTTCAGCACTGGACCCTTGATTCCGTCTAAAATACGGAAAATTGTCATGGCGAGATTTCCATTCACAGCTCTGTGTATGGCTTGTCCTGAAGCCAGGATTGTAGTGATCGGTTGCTTTGGCTCCACCATGTTACCTACTAATACTTTTACCTTTTTCAATAACATGCAACGCTGGCTATTAATTCTGTAATATCATATTGTAACATACCTTCCAAACATTTAGCAGCTCCCTGAAAAAAACACACACAAATTCCCAGTGTACATAAAATACAATAAGCATTTCCAAGTGCAGCACTCATTAGTTACTTAATAACTACATGCTAAAGTGCATGGAAAATAAACTAAGAATCATTAAACAAGAAAAACAAACATGGAAAGGTGGTCCATTAATTGGCCCAGATGTATAAATATTGCTGTGTCAGGTTCCTGGGGTAATAATGTTGTGTACCATGTACCACATATTTTTAACAATTTTTTGCCTAAAAGAATAACTCTGTATGACAAGGACGAAACATTTGACAGTGCCGTTCAACAGTGGGCGTGTCTATGCCAGTTATTATGTTAAGACACATTTATGTATCTCACATGCTTAGAAGTTTTAGCAGTTAATGTGTTGTTAGTAGTGATGAGTGATTGCGTCAACTATCGTCATCGGATCGATAGTTGATATCGTCAATTATCATGCTGATATCCTATAGTCGATGCCTCCATTAAAGTTAGGGGAGAGGACAAACCCTTCATTCTTACACCCAAACAGGGCTGGAGAAGCTGGAATTAACATCCACAACAGTAAAATGGATTCGTGCTACATCTTAAGCAACACTTTTAGTCAACATGAGTCACATAAAAAAACTCAGACTATTCAATATCCCTGTCTTGTACCACAGCATGACCCTTAAACCTGCATGACCCACAAATTAAAAAGTGTCAGAAGGCATAATGATTTAAAACCCTCTTTAAATTGAACTGGACATTGACTGTCCCTGTCCTGGAATGCAGCATGACCCTTAAACCATCCTGACACACAGATTAAAAAAGTTCCGGAAAAAGGAGTCTTTCAGCCACCATTTTTAGGGTGGAATCCTACCACGTCTTTGTTTCTCTTTTTTTTATTGTATTAATTGGTTTGCTCACTTCAGGATTGCAAGCTATGTTTAAGATCTTGCAAAAAACAAGTCATTTTGCAATATGTGTCCATTAACAGTGTCTACCTATTCCTGTTTTTGACAGCACCCATCACCCTTGAGCCACTCTTGACAATGCGGAAAAGGAGAAACCCAAAAATGTTCCTGTTAGAAACCACAATTTTGATTTAAATTTAGAATTTTGGACACTGTAATGTATAGCTGCATTTCACAGCAACATGCCCCCAAAAATTCAAAACATGACCCATGAGCCACTCTTAAAAATTGTGAAGAACAAATGTCTGTTAGAAACCACATTTTTAGAATAGGAACTGTGTCCACCAGATAGAAAGGCAACATTTCCAAGGCCAAAAGCCTGGCAATGCCGACATTCAAGCTTTTGGCTTGGGGATGGTTTGGGTTAAAGTGTTTCTTCTGCTCCCAAACCTGGTAGACAGAAGGCTGGCTACTAGACTGGCCATGGTACGGCATGCAGGTCGTCAAAGTGGTGGAAGGAGGAGGGGTAGGATGGGTCTCTGGTTGTGCTGGTGGTACTCGGGCGACGGTGGAGGCTGAAGCGGAGGCTGATCCTGGATTGTGACTCTGAGAGACATGGGCAGCTGAGGAACGCTTGGTGATGGCGGAGGAGAAGTAGGCATTAGACAGAGGGTGTGACAGTGGTTGGAAGCCCGGCATTTGTGTGGCCTTTTTTGGCCAAGTGTTTCCTCCATTTCAACTCATGCATTTGCTGCATGTGACTAGACATGTTGGTGATGGTTAAACACCTAAGACTCTTGCCTCTACTGATGCGTTTACGGCAAAGGCGGCATATGAAATCGCTGGTTGAATCGGAGGCTTGCTTGAAAAAGGCCCAGGCTTAAGAGGTCCTGGACCTTTTAGACGGCGATAAGCAAGGAGCGGTGTTTCCGCTGATCGTGGCTGGCGGAATAATCTCAGTGGACTTGTGCGACCGCCCTCTCCCTTTTTGAGGTGGGAGCCGTACTGACACTACCCCATCTTCTTCCTCCTCGTCCAGTGTTGAAGCGCTCACAAGCAAATTCTGCTGAAAAGACCACGTCGGATCCGCAATGTCATCATCAACACAGGTGACTTCCTCGTCCTCACATTCTGCATCCTGGAGCTGCGGGCTACAAGCAACAGGCACTGCAAGGCGTTTCCGACCACCCGGGATTTTTGCTGATTGACCGGCTTTCTTCTCCTCCTCTGATGACATCAGCGATTGGGTGTCAGAGCAGACAAAATCATCCGCTTTGGCCTCTTGATCTTTGGAAATGCCTTCTGACCCCAACCGCATTTTATTATCAAAGAGGTCTAAAGAAAATGGATTATCCACAGTGGTGGGTACACGAGTTGACATTTGGGCTGCCTTCGCTTCATGTTGGACGGATGTGGACGATGATGATGATGATGATGACATTTGTGGCCGTGACTGGGAGGACGAGGAGGTAAGACTGCTGGATGCACGTTGCATAACCACTGAAGAACAGATTGGCGACGCTGTTCGTTATTGAGATTCACAGGGCCCTGACCCAGCGATGACAGGCCTGACGGACCTGCAACAGACGATCCGCTGGCTTGCGTGTTGTTGCCAGCACTGGAAGGAGCACCTTCTCTCGTACCTCTACCTCCATGTCCTACACCCCTCTTTGCTCGCTTACCACCTGCATTTCGCTCCATGTTCAGAAAGATAAAAATTTAAGAAGGTATGGAAGAGTCTCTTATTGAAAGACGGCACATCAAGCTATTCTTAAATCCCTCTAATTTCCTACAACCAACTAGGATTAGAAACTGAATTGTTTCTAGCAAATACCTGTGAAATGCAGTCTGGTGGAAGAACCATAAAACAAAATCAACAGTGTTCTTCCTTCAGTCCCAGGGATTTATAACTGCCCAGTAGGACTAGGAATTGATAGTTTTCAACAAACTATCATACAAGTGTGCTATCTGCGCAAAACTGAGATTCACCGAGCGCAATAAAACTATTCAGAAGTTACACGGATGAGAAATTGTGTTTTTTGCAGCAATGACAAACGAGTACAGTTGCTAGAAAATTTTTCTACCAGAATTGTCGTACAACGTGGCTATTTGAAAAAAACTAGGGCCGCACCACGTGCAATACAGCTATTTAAAAGTTATATGGATAAGAAAAGGTGGGTTTTACACCAATGAAGTACAACAGCAGTTACCACAACATTTCTGTATTCAAATTTAAGTACAAGGTGGCACTTTGGTGCGGCCCAGTTTTGTTCAAAGTGAAATACAGCTATTTAAATGTTATACAAATAATAAAAGGTGGGTTTTGCACCTATGAAATACACCTGCAATTACTTGCAAATTTCTGTATCCTAATATAAGTACAAGATTGGTCTGAAGAAAAATGGGCTGCGCCAAAGTGAAAATCACCTATTTAAAATTGAAACGGATAATATAGGGTGGGTTTTGCACCTATGAAATACACCAACAGTAACTAAAAAAATTCTGTATCCTAATATAAGTACAAGATGGGTCTTTGAACAAAAATGGGCTGCGCCAAAGTGAAAAACACCTATTTAAAATTGAGCCGGATAATAAAAGGTGGGTTTTGCACCTATGAAATACACCAGCAATTACTAGCAAATTTCTGTATCCTAATATAAGTACAAGGTGGGTCTTTGATCAAAACTGTGCTGCACAAAATAAAAGGTACTATTTCACCTCAGGTGCGAGGTGTGCTGGCCAAAAACTGTTAAAAAAAAAAAAAGCCATTTCAATGCAGGTTCAAAGCTGAGTCTGGGCTGCACTATATACACTCTCCTTTCAAAAGCCTGCCTGCCTGTCTGTCTGTATTCGCCCGACTCCCCCAGCCTCCCCCCTCCCCCTGCGGCTGTACAGTGCTAGATGCTTCTTTAAAAAGTCTCTGTCCTAACTAAGTGCTGAAATTCTCTAATCTACCTATGTTCTAATGTTCACAGCTAAAAGCATAGTTGTCTGTGTGAATAAAGGGAACTGTGTCTCTGAGCTGAGTTGAGCTGTATTGAGGAGAGAGCTAGAATACGTCCTGCTCTGAGAGACACTGACACAATGATGAAGAACAGGAAACGCTGATCTATGCAAAATGAGGTCATGTGATTTTTCCAGTCAATGACAACCATACACATCACAGTCATGACGTCGCACACCCAGCTCACCCTGTTCTATGCTCTAAACTGATTTGCTGGCTGCCAAAATGACAGGAAGCGCCGAAAATGGCGCGATAGTAATAGAATATGTGCAGATTCTCACCTAAATTATTGCGTGATAGGAAATTTCCGATCAACCTAAAAACTGTGCCGATTTCCACTTTGTCGATTATAATCATCCCTAGTTGTTAGTCATGCCTTTTTTTTACTGTATATTTTTATTGGAAACTTCACAAATAAGAAGCTGTTACAAATAGCAAAGGGTATCCATAAGACTGCAGCACAAAATATAATAACACTCACCCTTCAGGAGGTTATTGAATTTATCCCTTTATGATACCAGTATTTTAGCGGCTGTCTGCACAGATCACCGGCGGCTTTCCGGTTCCAATATTCCATTTTTTCTCCAATTAAGATACAACATCCAGCATTAAAAGCCTTTTTACCTTATTAATTCTATCCCACACATACAGAGACACCTCTGTGCATGGCATTAGCTGGCACGTTTCTGGTCCTTTTTAAGAGTGGCATGGCTAAGACTAAATTTGTCATAGCATAGAACACTTTTTGGTGCATGGGCAGTTTGTCTTACACCGTGACAGATTTATAAAGTGCTTACAGACACTTACAAACATAAGCATGTATTCTATACTGTGGCAGCACTGCATATGACTGTTTAGTAATTGACACTTTTCATACCTCTGTATTTATCTATGCTAGTTATTAGTAGGGATGAGCGATATCATCGACAAAAGTTGAAATCGGCATGATTTTTAGGCTGATCGGAAACTTCCGATCAAGAGATATTTTAGGTGACAATCTTACAGATAATCTCTTACTATCATGCCATTTTCAGCGTTTCCTGTCATTTTGGCAGCCAGCCAATCAGTTCTGAGGATAGAGGGGGGTGAGGAGGATGTACAACGTCACCACTTTGTGGTGTATGATTCTCATTGGCTGCAAAAATCAGGTGACCTCGTTTTATCTATGCTGCTGCATTTCCTGTTTGAGCTCATACTCTGTCTATGCCTCTTCACAGCAGGACGTGTCTGCGTTTAAACCAATAGCTGTTCTAACAGCCCTGATAGTCACTTCTAATACAATAAACCATCCACCTACAGCTTAGAATAGAGTTAGATTAGAGAATTGCACTTCTTATTTAGTTAGAGATAGCTTTAAGGATATCTACTGGTGTGTGTAGCCGCGGGGCTGCAGGGTGAGGGGGGGATGCAGGAGAGAGACTTTTGAAACAAAGGGAGATATTTTGTAACTCGGTGAGTTCTGTGATCTTCAATTGAAAAGGAATTGTTTTCTACCACTTTTCTGGCCATCAGACCTCTGCTAGCAGTTGAAGTTGTCCCTGTGTTTTCAGTTCTATTGCAATCACTGCATGTCAGTGTTCACAAAAACCGGAATAACTTATCCCTATAACTTTTAAATAGTTTTACTGAAGTCCGTGCGTCTCAGTTTGGCGCAAAGAGTCCGGTTGTACGAATATTTTGTTCTACAAATTTCCTAGTAAATTACGCTTGTAGTCAGTTGTGCGAATGCTGCCATATTAATCCATATAATATTTAAATACTCTTATTGCAGCCCGTGCGTTTGTTTGGCGCAAAGAGTTCAGTTATACGCATATTGTGTCATACATATTTCCTAGTAAACTACACCTGTAGTCAGTGGTGCGAACGCTGCCATATTAATCCATAAGGAAGAACACTGTTGATTTGGTGTTACGGTTCTTCCACCAGACCGCATTTCACAGATATTTGATAGAAACAATTCTGTTTCTAATCCTAGTTGGCTGTTGGAAATTGGAGGAAATTAGCTGTGATTTGCCGCCTTTCAATAAGAGACTGTCAAAATCGCTTCCATACCTTTTAAAATTTTTATCTTTCTGAACATGGAGCGAAATGCAGGTGGTAAGCGAGCAAAGAGGGGTGTAGGACATGGAGGTAGAGGTACGAGAGAAGGTCCTCCTTCCAGTGCTGGTGACAACACGCAAGCCAGCGGATCTTCCGTTGCAGGACCGTCAGGCTTGTCATCGCTGGGTCGGTGCCCTGTGAATCTCGGTAACGAACAGCGTCGACAATCTGTTCTTCAGTGGTTAATGCAACCTGCATCAAGCAGTCTTACCTCCTTGTCCTCCCAGTCACGGCCACAAATGTCGTCATCATCATTGTCAGCATCTGTCCAACATGAAGCGAAGGCAGCCCAAATGTCAACTCGTGTACCCACCACTGTGGATAATCCATTTTCTGAAGACCTCTTTGATGACAAAATGCGGTTGGGCTCAGAAGGCATTTCAAAAGATCAAGAGGCCAAAGAGGATGGCTTTGTCTGCTCTGACGCCCAATTGCTGATGCCATCAGAGGAGGAGAAGGAAGCAGGTCAATTGACAAAAATCCCGGGCGGTCGGCAACGCCTTGCAGTCCCGCTTACTAGTAGCCCGCAGCTCCAGGAGGCAGACTGTCAGGACGAGGAAGTCACCTGTGTTGATGATGATGACGACATTGCGGATCCAACGTGGTCTTTTCAGCAGAATTTGCTTGCGAGCGCTACATCACTGGACGAAGAGGAAGATGATGGGGTAGTGTCAGTACGGGTCCCGCCCCAAAAAGGGAGAGGGCGGTTGCACAAGCCAGCCATGATCAGCGGAAACACTGCTCCTCGTTTTCGCCGTCAAAAAGGTCCAGGACCTCTCCAGCCTGGGCCTTTTTCGATCAAGCCTCTGATTCACCCAGCGATGTCATATGCCAGCTTTGCCGTAAACGCATCAGTAGAGGGAAGAATCTTGTCTAGTCACATGCAGCGAATGCATGAGTTGAAATGGAAGGAACACTTGGCGAAAAAAGGCCACAACAATCCCGGGCTTCCAACCACTGTCACACCCTCTGTCTCTGCCTCCTACTCCTCTGCCGCTTCTAAGACCAGGCATTCCTCAGCTGCCCATGTCTCTCAGAGTCATGATCAAGGATCAGCCTCCGCTTCAGCTTCCACCATCACCCGATTACCACCAGCACAACCAGAGACCCATACTACCCCTCCTCCTTCCAACAGTTTGACCTGAACGCCTTACAGCATCCAGTCTAGCAGCCAGCCTTCTATCTACCAGGTTTGGGAGCAGAAGAAACACTTTAACCCAAAGCCAAAAGCCTGAATGGCTTTTGGCCTTGGAAATGTCGCCTTTCTATCTGGTGGACACAGATGGGCTCCGTCACGTCATGGCCCTTGCCTGCCCCAAATACCAGAGGCCGAGCAGGCATTTCTTTTCCAGAAAAGCCATCACTGTCCTGGCCAGCCACGTGTCATCTAAAATTTCAAGCGCGTTGTCTGCATCTGTGTCCGGCAAAGTCCATCTGACTACCGATACATGGACTAGTAAGCATGGCCAAGGCCGCTATAACTCTGTGACAGCTAACTGGGTGAGCTGGGTAGATGTCTCTGATGGTGACGGTGGCTCTCAGGCTCAGCGCACGCTCTTCAAAACCGCAGGGATGGTGCAAGGTTCTTTCCCTCAAGGTCCTCTGGTGGCATCACGTGCGCATAGAAACCAGGCCGTGTTGAAATTAATCTGTCTTGGAGAACGTCAACACACAGGAGCTGTGGACGGCTCTTCGCAACGAGACCGAGCGCTGGCTGGGTGACAAGAACCTTGTGCCAGGCAATAACGGTCGAAATCTGCTGGCCGCCCTTAAGATCGGTAGGCTGGAGCACATCCCTTGCCTGGCACACATCATGAACCTCGTCGTCCAGAAAATTTTAAAGCGCTACCCGGGTCTGGACTGCCTGCTGAGGAAGGCTCGAGGTCTGAGCTCACACTTCCGCTGTTCGCATCCTGCTTCATCCCGGCTGGCTGCGTTACAGCGTCAACTTGGCCTCCCCGTCAACAGTCTCATTGTTGACGTGGCAACATGCTGGAATTCTACCCCCACATGCTCCGGCGATTGTGGCAGCAGCGCAATGCCATGACGCAGTACGAAGTGATCTAGCAAGATAAAGGGTAACACACACCTATGTGGTGGGTGCTCAGTGGTAAGGTCAAAAATTTACTAGCTTACAAATAGTAGTAGAAATCCACGGCACACCAATTCTGGTATTATAAAATAATGGAGTATTTTATTTTTCACAAAATAGATAGTCAGATGCTGCTTGCAAGGAAAATTTTGTTTAAAGGTTACAGTGATACAATAGATGCCATAAGATTAGACGTTTCGGCCGTAGCCTTTGTCACAAAAGACATCTTTTTAGATATGAGGGATAAGGTAGATCAGATAATGATGAATGTATCAGGATGAGAGCAAGATTAGTGCTGGTAAGGGGCGGCACAAAGGTATGAGGTAAGGCTGCTATTACAAGTATAGGCTGTAAGCAGCAGGAGGAAGCATGCAGAGGCATCTATGGATTACCAGCAGTACGAAGTGACACATGGTCTGACAAGCAGCGGTGTGGACCTCGGGTGTTGGGCCACCGAGAGTGGAGGCAGGTAAAACAGCTCTGCACCATCCTTGCGGGTTTCGAAGAAGCCACCAAAATGGTCAGTGCGGACAATGCCCTTTTCAGCATGAGCATTGTGGTGATCTTAGTTCTGGAACGATCGTTGGAAACTCTGAAGCAGCAGGTCCCACCAGCGACGAAGGAGGAGATGGACACAGAGCCTTTCTGTAACGTGGGAGTGGATCCGCTGGGACAACGCAAGCGGTGATAGCTAAGCCGCGCCAGGGAACGGAATCTAAGTAGCCAGGTTTTTCACCAGAGCCCGTCAGCAATGCGGGGATGGACTTGATGGAGCTGTGAGGCTACCCAGGTCGTACCCTGACGTGGACTTGCTTGCGATGGCAGCCGGGGAAATCTCGGTTGGTACAGAAACGTTAACTCCGGAGCGTAGTCCGGGGTCATGCAGAAGGTGTCAGGGCAGGGCAGCAGAGGTTTCGTGGTCAGAGGCAGCGCAGTCTACGGTCAGGCAGGCGGGCAAACAGGCAGGTCAGGGAAAGACGTAAGAAGCGGACTGGTCCACGGGTAATCAGGACAGAACAGGACAATACCTCTCTAGACACTAGGTAAGCCCACCAACAGACCTTGGCAGGAGATATTAGTTCGTGGGGCAGGTACCTCTAAATAGAACCAAAGCGACCGATAATGACCTCAAATTCTCGGGACACTGGCCCTTTAAATTTAGAGAATGCACGGCGCGAGCCTTACTGCGGCTGGCCTACTCGCGCACGACGGCCGGGACACGGCAGGGAGCGACGTTCACCCGGAACGCGGCGGGGTAAGGAGAGGGGCATGGCGCCATGGCGTCAGAGGGGTGATGGCACGGGTGGAGGAGAGGAGGTCAGGAGAACAGGTTGGCTTCCGGTTCCCTCACGACCGCTCATCCGGCCTCAAACCCCCTTCCAGTCAAATGAGAAAGAACCGCTTCACCCCTAACTGTCTTCTGAGCCAACACACTCTTGATCACTCCAAGATGTTATCAGAGTTGGCCAAAGGAGAGGCGAGACAGGGACCATGGGAGAAAGAAGCGATTCAAGCACCACAGGCTTGAGGAGGGGAGTCTCATGAAGGAGGTTCGGGATAGCGACATGGGTAGAGGAAGGCGGGCTTGTAGGCGGACAACGGGTTTTAGATTGTCTGCATGAGTAGTACTCATAAGGGACCCACTATTTAGGACTAGTTTGTAGATAGGCACCTAAAGCAGAAATTTTAATTTGCTGTTAGCCAGACAACCGTTAATCGCCAGGCTCAAATTAGGAGCGAAGTCTACGGTAATGTCAGCCTGGACTTTAGTGCGAGCATTGAAGACCGTAACCAGGGCCGTCGAGTGATTGCCAGAAGAGCCTTGATGTCCTTGTACCTGGGGCTATCGCCATCTGGCCGGGACATGACAAGAGAGGTAACAAGGGGAGGGGCGGTTGGGCGGGGCATGTTAACCCACAAACAAACCAAAAAGGGGGAGGCCCCCTTGCGGTTCTCCCGATCTAAAGAGTTATAAGAAAACTTCTGCACCAGGGAAGAAGTAAGATCCAGACCCAATTATCCGTTGCCGAGCGGACACAAGTGACGCAGGTAGGATACCCAGTACCTGTAAACCCTCTGTTACCTGCCCGTTCGTTTGGTTGGTGGTATGAGGATGAGAAATCTAATAAGCCGAAACTGCAATTGAGCCACTCAACCAGAAAGGCCCGCAATAAATGTTGCAAATGAACTGGACTCCCTTGTCAGAGACAATGTGTAAGGGAAGGACCATGCTCAGAACGAAAAAACGTGACTGAAAAAATAATTGGGCAAGCTGAGGAGCAGAGGGTAACCCTAGGCAGTGGGACAAGTGAGCCATTTTGGAAGTTAAATCGGTTCAGGTCTTCCTGGACCCAGATGACCTGTTTCCTGAAGAGGACGGAGAGGTCAGTAATGAAGTCCATGGCTACCATGGGTCAGGGTTTTGTTCCGGACACAGAGGAAGAGGCTTGAAGATGGCCGCGGGTTTGAGGACTAGGGACCTTATTCTGGGCACAGGATGTGTGCAGGCTAGGAAACCAAAGTCCTGAACATCTGAGCAAGACGTAGGCCACAGTAATAGCGGTTGAGATCAGTTGGCACGCGCCTATTGACTCCTTGGGTGACCCCAGTTCACAGTACGAGATATGCGTGTTACCCACTTCAGGGACTCTAGGGGTCGCATGCCGGACGCAACATACGTCTTCCCGTAGGGGGGTAGGCAAGTTGTGGAGATCCACGGGGGCTGCCATGACGAGGTCGACTCAGGGGGGACAATATGCCTGGGGAGCGAGACTCGAGACCGCCACGTAGTTCCGAGGAAAGAGAGAGAGCGTTCCGCCCTGATGTTTTTTCGGCGAAAATGTAGACGGAAGTCAAAACGGCAAAGATTATGTGACGCCACTGGCCTGCGGGGGTTTCAGGCGTTGAGCGAACTGCGATACAGGAGGGTTCTTATGGTCTGTGAAGATATCATAGGGTGTGAGCCCTCCAGCAGGTGACGCCATTCTTCAAGAGCCACGCTTTTATGGCTCTCAGTAATTCTCGATACCGCTATGGTATAGTTCTTTCTCGGCAGGAGAGAATGTTTGGGAGAAATACCCACAGGTACGGATGTTTACCAGAGGGATTCTCTGCAGAATGACAGGCGCTTGGCGCACGGATGAAGAGGCCTATCTACCTTCCACGAATAAACGGGTACGGTTAGGGTATGGGTGAGACTAGCGATGCGGAGCCGAAGCAAATGCTCAGTCTTTGAGACGGTTGAAGGCTTGTCTTGTGCTTCTGGGGACCAGGACTTGGATTGGCGTACGTGTCGATACGTTAGGAGCAACCAAGGGAGCACAAGTGTAGAGGAAGTGTGGGAATAAATTGTCTGTAATAATTAGCAAATCCCAAAAAACGTTGAATGGCCCTCGGAGGCCCACCGGTTGTGGCTCCATTGAACACGCGGAGGAGATTTGGGAGGATCCATCTGGAGACCCCTATCAGAAGACGATGATTGTCAACCTAGGAAGGGTAAGCTGGTACGTACGAACAGACACCTTCGTCGGGTTTGGCAATGAGCTATGAGTGCGGAGTCGCTCTGAGGACCTGGCGGACGTCTTTGTTGGTGGCGATGAGTCTCGAGAATCTGGGTGCGAAGATGAGGATATCGTCCAAGTAGTCGATTACACAGAGTTAGAGTAGGTCCTGAAAGATTTCATTGACTAAAGTTCTGTGAGAGAATACTGCGGGGCGTTCGCAGAGCGAAAGGCATAACCAAATACTCGAAAAGGCTCTCGTCTCCGGGTATTAAATGCCGTTTTCCATTCGTCGCCTTCTCATAATTGCGGATTAAATTGTAGGCCCCACGAAGGATCCAGTTTCGAAAAATTATTTTCCCCCACGCCAGGCGGTTCTAAAGAGTTCGGAGATCAAGGGGCATCGGGTAACGGTTTTTTATGGTTAATTTTTGTTCAGGCCACGATATACGTGCGCCAAGGGCCGGAGGGAACCGTTTTTTCTCTCCACGAAGAAAGAAGCCGGCTCCAGCCTGAGACGAGGACTTAACGGATTGAAACCCTTTGCGGAGGTTCTACCTTGATGTACCGCAGGACATCGCCTTAGTCTCCGGGACGGGACGAGAGGATAAACCCCGGGCCTACTGTAGTAGGAGTACAGCCAGATGAAGGTCATTGGGACAATTCATAAAGGCCGGTGTGGAGGAAGCGTTTCAGCCTAAATCTCCGCGGACGCTGTGTTCAGACTGACGCTGAGAACGTTCCACCTGAGACAGGTGGGCTCTCTCTCGACCTGCATAGGTTCCTCTTCTGAGACCGGTTGATGGAGAAGAAGGTGACCGCTGAGAATCGTGGGAGCAAGCGGGGAAAACAGACGTGGCGGACGGTTTCCCGTTGTAGGCGGAGTCTTGTTGCCATTTCGGCGAAAGCGATATTATCCACTCGTGTGGCCAAACATGGATTAGTCATCCAAGGCAGCTGGTATGGATCCCGAGCGGCGAGCTCGTCCTATGATTCGCCCCTGAGCAGGCCTTGCGCAACAATAGTTGCCGACCTAACGCTTGTTGTTCCATGTCCAGCTCCGAATGCGAGAGAGGAGAGTGCGAAACTGCAACCGGAATATGAACGACTGTGGTGTCGCCACTCCTGACGCGAAGCCGGAAGTTAGCGCTGCGGTCAAGCTGAAGAAGTACGGCCTGTTCCTCAAGACTGTGCGGGACTCACCGGAGGAAGGTTTGGAGGTCGCTGGCCAGAGGATCCTCTCGATTCCATAGTGGGTTAGCCACAAGCCAAAGGCTTCTCCACAGACTCAAGAGGCTAAATAATTGAGGCCAACTTAGCTCGCTTGTAGGGAATTGGTTGCCCCATTCATTTTCGAGGTGGATGGCAGCACTGGCTGATTGAAGCCACGGCATTTCTTGGGATCTCCATCGTTGCGTGGGGGTAGTGGCAGATGCCAGGAGAGGGTCCCGAAACAGAGCAGGTAGAGCAATGGATGCCGTGCATACGGAGTTGCAGGTGCAGAGAGTCAGCAGCTCGGTGGGGCAGTAGAGCGTTTGCCAGGTTCTGCATCATGGCCGCATGCTTGGCTCGATGTCGTGACTTGGCTGAGGCGACAGACTGTAGAGGATTGTCCATGTGATCAGGCAGAGGTACCCTGGCGGATATCCTCAGGGCCAGTTGTACTGTAATGAGTGGGGAGTGGGATTCGCTGGCCAAACAAGTGGTGTATAGCATAAAGCCATCGCCTGGGGAACAGGACTTAAGTAGACCCCGGTTTTCACAGAGCCCGGCGCAAAGCGGGATGGACTTGCTGCGGCGTGAGGATACAAGGTCGCTCTACCCTGACTCGTGACTTGCTAGCAAAGGAAGACGGGGTACAGCAGTGGTACAGGAAACGTAATTCCGGTGGCTTTGTCGGGACAGGCAGAAGGTCAGGGCAAGGCAGCAGAGGTTCGTGGTTCAGAGGCAGGCAGAGGTCAGGGCAGGCGGAACAGGCAAGGTCAGGAACGTAAGCAGGCGGACTGGTACACGGGTAATCAGGACGGAACAGCAATACTCTCTTAGACACTAGGTAAGCACTCACACTCCAAATCAGACTGCTCAGGAAGTACTGGGGTGCGGATACCTCTAAATACAATAAACAGCGCTCCCGATAAATGACCATATTATCGGGACACTGGACTTTAAATTAGAGGAAGCCGGCGCGCGCGCAGCCTAATCGGCACTTGGCCTACGCGCACGTACGGCCGTAGACAGGCCCAGGAGCGGCGTTTCAACGGGAGCTCGCTCGGTAGGGTAGAGAGAGGTCTAGGCGCCGAGGCGCAGGAGCGGTGGTTCGCGGTGGCTCCGCCGCAGACAGGCACCCCCACGCGGGGGGGTCTAGCGGTCGGGGATGGTCTGAAGGGGGCTTGAGCAGGGGAGCCCGCGACCACCGTGGACACTTTCTCTACGATCGCGAATCACTAGGCCCGGACAGTTTTCATAACTTTATCAGTCTTCATTAGGTCAAGTGAGTTCGGGGTCAGGGATGGTGCAAGGCGGTCGCTCTCAAGCTTATCAGGGTATGCATCTGAGGCAATGTCACAGGGCTGTGTGAAGCTGAGGTGAGAAGCGGGGGAGGAGGAGATGAGGTATTCCTGGACACCGACGTATACCTATGTCCCATCGCCTTGGAAAGAAGTTGGCACGGATTTGGTACGGCGGAGAGGAGAAGATGAGGAGTTCCGTTTGCTAGTGCACCCTCGACCCAGAGGCTTTGGAAATCAAGGTCAAATTCTCTCACATGAGTGCTTGATGCTCCATTGTCTCACACATGATCCTCACATTAGGGCCGTCAATGGAAACAAACTCAGTTACTGGTGTGAGACTTACCCTCCTTGATCCCATTACAAAGCCTGAAACTGCAGCACTTTCATTCTCCCCAACCATCCAAATAGAGGAGTTAATATGCAGAATTGGAGACCGTGCTGATTTGAATCAACCTGGAGACTCTTTCTGTGCATCTGCTTCACGTTCTTCAAATGTCACTCGCTGAAAGAAAAGGGTCCAGCAACGTGACTGCAGTAGAAGTGCCAAGTAGGCAGTATAAGCATCAGCAGCAGGCATTGTGCAGAAGTCTAATGGCGTGACCTCTGGCAAATCCTTATTTACCAGACGCTCACCATCGCAATGTACACAACACACGAGACTGGCTTAAGCTGTCATGGGAGATATAGATACAGATAGAGAGAGAGAGAGAGATATATTATGATGTGTTTTGGATAGGCTTCGGACCAATTTAGAATCTTCTGGGTATTCCAATAATGGATGAATAGCCGAAGCTCGCTCGCCACGCCATAGAGGTATCTGTTCTTGCCAGCAGCAGTGTCATATTTTGAGCAGACCTTCCATGCACAGATGGATGGCGTCATTACAGACAAACGCATCTGGCTTTCTCCACGATATATGGACGTTTTTGGACTTTCTCATGTCAAGATAATCAGCATGGATATCTGATGATGTTGTGTGCCCCAATAGCTGAGAGTCACCGATTAGTTGCCGGTTCTACTTCACAATTCATCTTCAAAACAGAATGGTCCTCTGAAAAAAATTTTTTTTAAAATGATAATTTCTTAACTGCATTTTTTATTTCTCAGTTCCAAAGCGTCATTTTGTTGCTTTTGCGATGAGGAGACTGTAAAAGATACGCCAATATGACACAGGTTTAATGAGAAAATAAAACTGTATTCCATTACTCCATCTTTAAGAAAATTTTTTTCGCACTGTCAATGGGTCTTTGGGGGTCATTGTTGCTGTGAGATACAGCTATAATCAAGGTCCTTCGGAATAGAAATGTGGATTCTAAGTGGTATTTCTCCCTTCACAATTTTTAAACAGTGGCTGTGAAGTCTGAGAAGTAATTTTTATAATTTTTAGGTGTCATGCTGCTGTGGGAAATTGCAGCAGTTTTACTTACAGTGTCTCCTATTTTAAAAAATGTGGTTTCTAGAACAGACATTTGTTCTTCACAAATTGTTCAACAGTGGCCAAGGGGTCATGTTTTGATTTTTGGGGCATGTTGCTGTGAAATCAGCTTTCCTACAGGTCCTAAAGTAAATAATGTGGTTTTCTAACAGACTTTTGCTTTAACCTTTGTCAACAGTGGTGAAGGGTATGTTTTGAATTTTATGGTGCTGTGCTGTTCAAAAAGAGGAATAGTAGGACACTGTTAATGAAAACGTTACTTGCAAAATGACTGTTTTTGAAAGTCTTTTAACATAGCTAGCATTCCCTGTGTGTGAGACAACCCATTGTAATATCCAATTACAGAAAAATGAGGAAACAAAGACGTGGTGGGATTCAATCCTGTATTTCAAATATGTGTTTTCTAAATTTTTAACTACTAAAAAATTGCATGTACAAAATAGTTGATAGCTGATGTCATGGATTCAGGATTATAGAAAATACAAATAGGAGAAATACTGGAGGATCGAAGCACTAATCGAAAATTGGAAAGGGGTCCCACAGATGTTATTCAGAAAAAATTGGTAACATTATTAGAAGAAGGCCATAGTTTTGGCGTTTTAACAGAAAAACAAAAAACTCAGAAAGAAAAAAATACAAAAAACTCAGCAGAAAAGCCCAGGTTACCTAAAGGACATCACAGCAGTCATTAAAATGTTTTTAGGTTTCAAATTGCAGAGGGACTTTGTATGGTTGAGTCTGGATGTTATTAGTCTCTACTCTAGGATACCACAGGAATTAGTCAGAGTGGCAGTATAACATCATTTAAATAAAAGTAAAATATATAATGAAGAATTGAAAATATTTCTACTAGACAGCATAGATTTTCTGGTGCACAATAATTATTTTAGATTAAACCAAACATTATTTTTACAATTGTGTGGAGTCCCTACACTGGCTAACCTTCTTATATGGGGTGGTCTGGCGAACCACCATACAATATACAGTCTGGATAATCACATTCTATGATGCAATATTCTGGGTATGGCCATTACTTAGTACTGAAATGATGGTTGTCTGGAGTCGGGGGGGTAGCGTCCATACCAGACTTTGCATCATATCTTAACAATAATGATATTAATCTAAAATTCACTTACACCTATGATGTACAAAATATCTCTTTTTTAGATATCCAATTAACAGGTAATGTGGAAGACTGCAAAGTCAATACCCACATATACAGGAAGCCGATTAGTGGAAACACAGTATTGCGAGCAGATAGCTGTCACCCAAAACACACGATCCATGCTATACCATATGGGGAATACAGCAGAGCAAAAAGGGTTTGCACGGAAAAAATAGAATATGAGAAACAAGAAGAAATCATAAGTGAACGGCTAAGGGAAAGAAGATACAAGGAAAAAAACACTACTTATAGCCAGAAATAGAATACAAAGGAAAACGCAAGAAAATCTTTTGGAAAAAAGAAATCAGAGTGAAAAAGCCAAAAAAGGAATAGTATTTTCCACCCCCTTTACAGTGCAAAATTTGAGAAAAATAATAAATTGATATATAGAAATGTTAATATTCTGCGACAAGATCCAGTATTAACTGACATAATAGATGAAGGCATTAAAGTAGTCGCAAAACGCAACAAAACCATAGGGAATACGGTCACGTCTAGTGACTTTGTGATTAAAAATAAACAAAATACATGGCTATTACTAAAAGGTTTTCACAAATGTGGAAAAAAACGTTGTAGTGTGTGTAAATATGCAAAGAAAAGGAAATTCTTTGGAAAGGGAGAACATGAACAAAGTATCAAATAAGGGATTTCCTGAACTGTGACACAGACCACATAATTTATGTTATACAATTTATGGTTTGCGAAAAAAACTACATTGGTAGCAGCATTAGGAAGTTTAGAACAAGAATCACAGAACATTTAGCCAGCATAAGAAAAGGTATAAATACGTAATCGGGAATAGCAAAACATTTTATAGAAGAGCATGAAAGTAAATTGGAAAGTATGTGCTGCTATGCAGTAGAGAAGGTACCGAAACCCAGGGATGGAGGAAACTGGGAACGACAGGTACGATTGCGTGAGGCACATTGGATCTATGCGTTAGAAACTCGATCACCACAAGGGTTAAACTACAGAAATGACCTTGCATATATCTATTAGAAAAAGGGAGCTATTAATAGGGAACCCAACACTGTAAATAGAAACCAGGTAATAAGTGTATTTGGAAAGATCTGTTTTTTTTAACAAAGGATATGACGCTGTGAGTAGGCGGTAACTACTTGTTGGCGTCAGTATATAATTAACACAAGTTTTGTGTACATTGTCACCGTGAGCAAGGGCTAAAGAAACAGCCTGAAACGCGTTGGTGGATATCTGTGTACACTCTGCATTTTATGTACCAAGAAATAAAGCAGCCTTGAATATTTGCATCGAAACACTGGCCTTCTATCTCGTTTGTTTGCTGTAGATACAAATATTCCTCTGAATTGTACAAGGGAGGTACAGGAAGACTTGAACAGATGTAGGTTATTCTGAGGACATGGAGTATGGAGCACATTCGCCACCCCAAGAACAGAGACAATTTTCTCCAACACGTGAGTAAAACGAGAAAAAGAATGCCCAAAAAAAAGGGCACCTGGGTGAAACAGGAGCGTCAACACACAGCATTTCCCAAATGAAGCTCAATTGATCTGCACTCATACGGAGGGGAAAGCACTCTCGTAGAGGCAGAAATTTCTCAAGCGCTACCCAGGTCTTGACTGTGTACTGAGGAAGGCTGACGTTCTTAGCTTACACTTACACTTCCGCACTCTGCTTCAGCATGACTGTTTTCGTTGCTGCGTCATAAGGGAATTTTTGCCGTGTTAATGGATGACGGATGCCAGCCTGGGCTCTCACCGCACTCACTGTAACTCGGGCCCTGCTAGCTGAACCTGCGTGTTAATAGATGACGAACACCAGCCCTGGCTCTCACAATATCCACTGTAACTCAGGCCCTGCTAGCTGAACCTGCGTGTTAATAGATGACGGACACCAGCCCTTGCTCTCACCACACCCACTGTAAGCCCGGCCCTGCCAGATGTACCTTCGTGATCCACATTTACAGCCTCACCCGCCTTGATCAGTAATTTCCTTCAACCCCCTTGACAGTGAAGCAGAATTTTCAGACAGGCCTCGTTGACTTACTGGGACATCTGTTTCATTTGCTTTTACATTCTAATGTCCGGTGGAACAATGTCACCAGTAGAATGGCAAGTAGCTCTATCAGCAGCATTATTGGAAAATGAGTTTTTTAATATAGTTTATTTTCTTTTTTTCTTCGCGGGTTTTTGGTTCATGCTGCATTACAGGATATGGATAGTCAATGTCCATTTCACTAAAATACTGCTTCAAAGACTACTTTCTTCCGGCACTTTTTAATCTGTGGGTCATGCAGGTTTTCGGGTCATGCTGTGGTCCAGGACAGTCATAGTCAATGTCCAGTTCAACTATAATGGTGGTTCAAAGACTCCTTTTTCCGGCACTTTTTAATCTGTGGGTCAGACAGGTTTTGGGCTCATGCTGCGGTCCAGGACAGGCATAGTCAATGTCCTGTTCAACTAAAATGGTGGTTCAAAGACTCCTTTTTCAGGCACTTTTTTTTCTGTGGGTCATGCAGTTTGGGGGTATTGCTGTGGTTACAGGACAGGATAGTCTGTCCAGTTCAAACTAAATGTGAGGGTTCAAATAAACACTGCCTCTCTGCACTTTTTAATGTGTGGGTCACTGCAGCGTTTGTGGGTCAGGCTGTGGTACAGGACTTGGGATAGTTAATAGTCTGTCACTGTTTTTGTTTATTCACTCATCCCTCATGACTTTTTCCTGTCATCGCCGATACTTGTTATCGACTATGGGATATCGTCATGTAAAATGCGATATCGACTATCGAATCGATAACGATAGTTGACACAATCGTTCATCACTAGTTATTAGTAATGGATGAAATAATTAGTCAGAAGTGGTGTGCTTGGGATTGGGCTCAAAGTCAAATTCAACCCAAATCGATTTTTGACAAGTCACCAAGAAAATACTAAATCATAATCTAACCCTAACCTGCCTGATAAAATAGCACGAGGGTTTTATGTGAGTAGCTCCATTGTAAGCCTGATTATTATTGCCCTTTATCTATTAGTAGTCGAGAATATATTGTCAAAACCACATTGAGGCATGAACACATTTTTTAGTGTTATTGTTAGTTTAAATTATATGCCCTTGTAGTCTCCTGATATTTTGAGGGAAACACATTGAG
This sequence comes from Phyllomedusa bahiana, assembly GCA_025379985.1. NCBI lineage: Eukaryota > Metazoa > Chordata > Amphibia > Anura > Hylidae > Phyllomedusa > Phyllomedusa bahiana. Next base: position 43,275 of record JAODAL010027789.1, read on the forward strand.
ATAAAAATTGTTTTTGGGATATTTAGGGACCTTTAGGGCATATCGCTTGTATAGAGTAAAATATAGTTGAGGTGGTTGTGATGATCTATTTTATGTATCTATGCAGCTATGTCCTTTTGATTAAATAATTTGGAATGTTAGGCTAGATATATATCTTGATTATTAACAGCAATGTTTTAGAGACCTGTGGATAGGGTGGTTGTGGGAAGGTTAACTTACTGGTGTTGCACTGCTCTTGTTGTGACCTTACTTCTGGTCCAACATCCAGTCCGATGTAACTTCTAGTTACTTCACCATAGGCCCAATGTTATGGTATCCATAAGTGACCTCTGATATTACTTCAACATAGGCTCAATGTTCAAGTAACCATAAGTGATGTCGGATGAGATGTTGGAACAGAACTTAGGGTTATGATTTTAAAAAAAAATGTCCAAGTTTGGGCAAACCTCTGTCAGTTCAAACAAGGCCCCATTCGAACAACACTACTATGCAATTATCCTGAAGCATAACTGCTATAGCTGTGGAATAGCCCTGTTTACACTGTGCATTTTGCATGAGCCAACAGTGTAACCCCAAAACATATGCACTTCACTAGTGATAAAAAATCTATTCACTTAAAGGCTTACAATAATAAGAAGAGTGAAGTTGAAACAAGGTTGCAAGAGGAATAAAATTGTTCTACCGGTGGTTTTGATTCTAAAAATTCTAAGCTCTTAATGCTTCTCCGACATATGTAAAGCGCGTAGAGATCGTGTCTAGAACAGAAATTTTGATGCTCTCTAAGACGCGCAACATGGCAATGTAGTTCTTTCTTGCACCATGTTTGTAGTATCAGCAGTGTTTGCAGCCAAAATCTGGATAATGGTTAGGTTATTGGTACATTTATGTTTGAGCTCAGCATTCACAGGAACCACATCGTTAGGATAAAATTACACTTCGTTTAAATGAAAGAAAATAGAAGCAAAATAATGTTAATGTAGACCATTAGAAAAGCTGTACTTGTTACTGGTGTTAACAGGAAAATAAAACCTTTTATTGACAATTAGTGCCAGTCAAGTGGTCCAAAACAACCACATGGCACCACAAGGACAGCCCAAAACAGGACTGTAAAATATTATATGAAATAATATAATCTGTGCTAGTGCTACCATAGTAGTACAATTTCAGTTTTATTCTTATACCTGACCATAAGACAGATAAATTGTAAATTATCACTTGCAGAGTTGTGACCTGTTGTAAAGAGTTGGTTGTCACTTTAATTAATACTTGTTTCACACTCGATCACCCGTTCGGTTTAATTTTTCACCAATTGAATGGTATTATATATATTGCGCTGCATTATACATTTATTACATCTATTTTCTAGCAGGAAAAACAGGATGGCAGGCTACACTACATGGTAGCACCACCTTGTTAAATTGCCGTGGCTAAAGGGGGGAGCAGGTACACAGATAAATTCTTTAGGACCTGGCAACCTGGCAGAGGAAGAGTGTCCGTAGCACACACTCATGGAAGAATCAAAAAGGTGTGGAATAACTAGTATTTGACACAAAAAATGTAGGGTGTATGCAGCCTAGGAGATGGCATGTACTGAGAAGTAGGCAAAAACATAGACATTCAGGGCGGTGTGTATGAACGGGGCTGTGCCAGATATCTGACATATACATTTTTAAATGGCCTATACGCCAATATCAGGCGCATTACATAGCGCCCACAGATCTTCCAGAAAGCCTCCCAGCAAAGTAATTTATTTTTGTGATCCCATCCTCGAATAGGTCTCATAACCCTTTCCAAGCCACAAAAGAAGAAAGATGATGGGTCTCCCTGGTGTACTTGAGAAAAGTGGTTAGAAACCATAGTTAGCTTTGGTGATGGAGGATTAGCAGAGCCAGAAAGGTGTCAACGTATACATACTTTCATTCAGGACACAAAACATGTCATAGCCACACTATAAGAAAGAAATTGGCAGAGGAAACACAAATGGTTTAAGTTGTGATGTTACCACACTGTATCCCAATATCCCCCATAATTTAGCAGTATCTTTCCTTTCTTAACATCTAGATTTACAGTTGAAACCAGAAGTTTACATACACTATATAAAAAGGACACATGCATGTTTTTCTCACTATCTGGACATGAAATTAGAATAACCTTACCAGTTTTACCCCCAGATTACCAAATTATGTATATTTTCCAAATACCAGAATAATGAGAGAGAGGAATTTTTAAGGCAGATTTATTACTGTCTGCAGAGTCAAATTTTACATACATTTCTTAGTATTTGGTAGCATTTGCTCTTAAACTGTATTTCTTGGGTCAAACAGTTTGGATATCCTTCACAAGTTCTCACAATCAGTTGGTGGAATTTTAGGCCCATTCCTATTCACAGAGCTTGTGTAATTGAGCCATGTTTGTAGGTCGCTTTGCTCGCACCTATCTTTTCATCTTTGGCCATAAACTTTCGATAGGATTGAGATCAGGACTTTGTGATGGCCACTCCAAAACATTGACTTGGTTATCCTTAAGCCACTTTGTAACCAGTTTGGCAGTATGCTTTGGGTCATTGTCGATTTGGAAGGACCCATTTCCGCCCAAGTTTTAACTTCCTAGCTGATGTTTGAGATGTTGCTTCAGTATTGCCACGGTGTTCTTTCCTCATGATGTCATCTATTTTATGGAATGCACCAGCAGCAAAACAACCCCAAACCATGATGCTGATACCCCCATGTTTCACAATTGGGATTGTGTTGTTAGGCTTCCAAGCTTCTCCCTTTTTCCTCCAAACGTAGGAATGGTAATTATGGCCAAACATTTCCATGTTTTAGTTTCGTCAGAAACTGGACATGTCATTCAAAATGTGGATCTTTGTTCCTGATTTTGCATCACATTAATCTGACTTTTACCATGTTTCATTTTGGAGTATGGTTATTCCTGGCCAGGTGGCCTATTCAGCCATGTTGATAAGTACTCTTTTCACTGTGGATAATTACACAAGCTTAATCAGCTTCGCCAGCATTTCACAAGGTCTTTTGCTTTTGTTCTTGGGTTGATATGCTATGTTGGACAAAGCACATTCATTCGAGAACAGAAATCACCGTCTCCTTCCTGAGCAGTGTGATGGCTGGATATCCCTATCGTGTTTGTACTTGTGTATACTTGTTTGTACAGATGAATGAGGCACCTTCAGGTATCTGGAAATTGCTCCCAAGTATGATACAGATTTTTGAAACTCCACAACTCTCTTCCTGATATTTTGGCTGATTTCTTTAGACTTCCCCATGATGTCATGCACAGAAGCAGTGTGTTTCTGGTGTGCTATAAAAAATACATCCACAGGTGTGTTTCATCCTCAGATGATGCCAATAAACAGAAGCTTTCAAGGACATGACATCATCATATGGGCTGTCCCAAATTGTTTAAGGGCATAGTAATCCTCGTGTATGTAATCTTTTGACTTTGTAGAAAGTAATAAAAATGCCTTAAAAATTCTCTTTCTCTCATTATTATGGTATCTAACAAATTTAGCAAATATAAATCATTTTGGTAATCCTATTTGGCAGCAGCCCTCTGAGGACTATAAACGTTAGACTTGTTATCTGGTAAAAACCTAGGGTCCATACCTTCAATGCCACTGGAGCTGAAGCAAAAACCTCTCACATCTATTGAGGTAGGCTTGTAACAGCTACAATTTCCAGGGCTGCTGGTGGCCCAACTGAAAACTGCCTATACAGTTACTGCAGCAAATGTCCCTGCTTTATATAAAAGTTCATCTGCCACCCCTTGGAAAGCAATGGTGCTCAGGAGCCATTTTAGTGAGCTATTTAGTCAATAGAGCTGTGCTCACTGTTAGTTTAACCTTGCAGTGCCCAGCGTTTCCTCCACTACCACAACTTTCCTGCTGAATCATGCTGCAATATCACCTCTGACAGCCTCACTATCTCAGTCTGAGAAAGGGGAAGATCTCTCCTTGAGGAGAGCACCGAACGAACGGCTTGTAGAGTTATGTTTTGCCTTTTCGCCCTCTACTAAGCATCTGCATATCACAAGGCATTATGGGAAAGGGGCTGTGGAGCCCAAAGTGCCCTTTGTTGGATGTAACAAATCCGCAATTTGCTCTTGACCCAGCAGGTCTTGAGAAAGCAAAAAGGATTTTAGCCAAGCCAGTATCTCTCATCTGCAGACAACGCTGTTTCGGGATTTTTGTCCCTCGTCAGTGCAGAGCAGAGCGATACTAGCTGGCTGTGTGGGAGGCATTGAGTGGCTCAGGAAGGGAAGATCTCTCCTTGAGGAGAGCACCGAATGAACAGCTTGTATAGTTATGTTTTGCCTTTTCGCCGTCTACTAAGCATGTGCATATCACAAGGCATTATGGGAAAGGGGCTAAGAAGTCCAATGCACCCTCTGTTGGATGTAACAAATCCTCAATTTGCTCTTGCCCCACCGGGTCTTGAGAAAGCAAAAAGGATTTTAGCCAAGCCAGTGTCTCTCATCTGCAGACAACGCTGTTTTGGGATTTTTGTCCCTGGTCAGTGCAGAGCAGAGCGATACTAGCTGGCTGTGTGGGAGGCATTGAGTGGCTCAGAAAGAGGAAGATCTCTCCTTGAGGAGAGCACCAAACGAATTACTTGTATAGTTATGTTAAAATTCGTATTTACCTCCTTCTGCGTACAACTTTTGTTTCTTAATATCCAACTTCTTACGGCCCTGTTGCAGTGTTTCAAATCTAACATTCCAGAAATGGGAGGCACTACAAGAGAAAAATTCCAAAGAATAAGCTAACCAAGTTACCAGAATTTTCTTCGTCACAGACCCGCTCTTCATTCAGAAGGCGGCTAATTTGCCCCCCCCCATCCTCTTCCACTCGTTCTTCAAGAGCAGAATCAATGGACTTAGATCAGCGGGATCCTTTGGGCCCTCTCACCGTTGCATCACTTCACCAACTCTTCTCCTCTTTCTGCACTTCTATACAATCTGAGCTGAAACAAATGATGGGAAAATTGAGACAAGATATTAACTCTCTTGAATCACGCACTGAGACTAAGATATCAGAATTTTCTGCCTCTCATGATGCCTTAATCGATGTCAATAGTGTACTGGAAGAAGAAGTGCATTGACTTGCAGCCAAAGGCTTACACCTAGAAGATAGGTCAGGCCGCAACAATGTCAGAGTCCGCGGAATCCCAGAATATGTAACCCATGATGCACTAAATGCATATCTCACGTACCTCATGGCTCTGATACTGCCAAGTGCCACTCAACAGGAGCTGATAATAGACCAGATACATAGAAACCCAAAACCTAAAAATCTACAACAGCAAGATCCGAGGGACAGTATGGCTCGGATCCATTTTACAGTACAAAAGAAAGCTTCTTAAGTTCTCTCCGCAAAGCTGATAATTTATTGGAATGCTTCTAGGCCATTCCCATCTTCCCCAACCTTTTGGCAGCTACCATGCTCAAAAGAAGAGAGTTCCAGCCTTACATCAAGCTTCTACAGGAAAAGGAGACTCACTACAGATGGGGTTTTCCAGTTAAGTTTATCATTGTTAGAGATGGTATCCAATTCATTTGTAACTCCCCAGAAGAGACTTGTTCTGTTTTAAAAAGTTGGAACTTGATCTCTCCTGAAGACTCCAGTCCAGTTTGTAAGAAACAGGCACATCCAGACATGATCACTCCCCTTGTGGCCTGACAAAGCCTCCCACACTAGATCAAGACCTTTGGACTGATTGTCCTTCAGTATCCTTTTCTTTGTACTACCCATGGGGCTCCTGATGAGAACTCTCATGCTTCACTCATTTAGAATTATTTTTCTCTGAATCTGTTCCTTTCTTTTTAGGTTCAAGGCAGGACTATGCCCACAATATTTTTCCTTTTTATGAATACATTCCTTTCTGGAAATGATCATTATCACAATGTTCGCATTTTGGTTCTTGTTCATAATGTGAATACATTTTACTATTTACTTGTTTTAACTCTCTTTTTTCAGGTGTTTATGATACCGACAGTATCATCATAGCTCACTGCATGCTTCCCGACAGGGAAGTTCCTAGGCTAAATTACACTCAGGGCGAGGTGAAGAAATTTCGTCCCAGCCCCCGGCCGCCCACTCGCCCGTAACATAATGCATCACAATGCATTACCATAAACCAAGGCCAAAATATACAAAAATCTTTAACACAATGTGCTACGTATAAAACAACAAAATAGTCATACAGTTACCAATTAACACTCCTACACTAAACCATAATCCCAGGCTGATAGTACCAATGTCCTACTAAGACCACATACCACCAGCACATAGTGACCGAATACCGCCACACCATGACCACGTATCACCAAATAGTGACTGAATAACACCACAACACCATGAATACACATCACCACCACATATCACCAGCACATAGTGACCGAATAATACCACAACACTATGACCACATATCTCCACCACATAGTGACTGAATAATACAAACTGACCATTACTGAATATAAACCATTATACTACAACCTATATTACTGGCATACAGTGACCATACAATGATGGATACCAGTTGTACACAGGCTCTGCAGACATATAAATGATTACAGTAAAGTTATATCTAGTGACTCACAGGAGACGTCTCTGAAGAGTTGTTCTCTTCTTCTTCTCCAACTGTCCCAGACCACCATGATGTCTGTTCCCGGCCTCGACTCTTCACTGTAAGATTTACAAAACAAACATCTTAGACTCCTCACATTACCATCACTTCTCTACCAATTCCTATCTCTATACAAACTCCCCATCTATAGCACCTCATATGGTAGCCATATAGTAGCCCCTGTAGCCAGACAGAAGCCCATGTAGCAGCCCCCTGTAGCCAGATAGTAGCCCCTGTAGCCAGGTAGTTATATGCCCCGTGTAGCCATGTAATACCCTCTGTAGCCAGATAGTTGCCCCCTGTAGCCAGATAGTAGCCCACTGTAGCCATGTAATACCCCTGTAGCCAGATAGCTGCCCTCTGTAGCCATGTAATACCCCCTGTAACCATTTAGCAGCCCCCTGTAGCCAAATAGTAGCCCTATATAGCAAGGTAGCTGCCCTCTGTAAACATGTAGTAGCCCCCTGTAACCAGATAGTAGCCCCTTGTAGCCAGATAGTGCCCACTGTAGCCATGTAATACCCCCTGTAGCCAGATAGTAGCCCAGTGTAGCCATGTAATACCCCCATAGCCAGGTAATTACCCCTGTAGCCATGTAATACTCCCGCAGCCAGGTAGTTACCCCTGTAGCCATGTAACACCCCCCCGTAGCCAGGTAGTTGCCCCTGAGCCATTTTGACCCCTCCCCATAGCCAGGTAGTTGCCCCTGTAGCCATTTTAACCCCCCTATAGCCAGGTAGTTGCCCCTGTAGCCATTTTTAACACCCTTCCCCCATAGCCAGGTAGTTGCCCCTGTAGCCATTAACCCCTCCCCCCCATAGCCAGGTAGTTGCCCCTGTAGCCATTTTCAAACCTCCCCCATAGCCAGGTAGTTGCCCCGGTAGCCATTTTAACCCCCCCATAGCCAGGAAGTTACCTCTGTAACCATTTTTAACACCCCTCCCTCATAGTCTGGTAGTTGCCCCTGTAGCCATTGCCAACCCCCCCTAGCCAGGTAGTTGCCCCTGTAGCCATTGTCAAACCACCCCCATAGCCAGGTAGTTGCCCCTGTAGCCATTGTCAACCCTCCATAGCCAGGTAGTTGACCCTGTAGCCATTGTCAACCCCCCTAAAAGCCAGGTAGTTGCCCCTGTAGCCACTGTCAACCCCCCCACCCCATAGCCAGGTAGTTGCCCCCAATAGCTAATTATTATAAAATAACAACTTACTCACCTCACTGGGATCACTGCAGCGTGTCAAGGTCCCGGAGCCGGTATTCAGTGTAAGCAGCATGTAGTCATCATGCCGCTTACACCCAGCGTCACAAGGGACGTGGTGAAAGCTGAGCGCCCCCTGCGACGCTGCTGTGTATGTATCAGCGCTCACCGAGCGCTGATACATAGAGGGGAGGAAACAGGATGGAACGATCCGTCCCGCCTCCTCCCTTTAGCAGTGGCTGCACTGCGAGTGTGTGCAGCTGTTGACTGACTCTGCACGGCTGTTTAACAACAGCTGTGCAGAGTCAGAGGCCGAATCCCGTGCGGGCGAGGCGGGCCGGCCACGGCACCCCCCTAGAAATGGCCCTGCTTCTCTCCTTACAACATGTCTATTAAACTTCTTATATATAATGTTAAGGGGTTGAATTCACCCTTCAAGTGCTCTTTGCTTTGGAGAGATGTACTTAAATCAAAAGCAGACATTTTTTGCTTGCAAGAGAAACATTTCACTTCGAAAGATCAACATAGATTGAAACATAAAAATTTCACATACGTTTTCCAAGTTCACTCCTCTAAAAAAGAGTTGGTGTAGCAATTCCAATAAATATGGTAACTCTATTCCTTTCTCTCTTTTACAATCTATTATTGATCCAGAAGGTCGCTACATTATTATTGTCTGCACAATTAATTCCATAACCTATATACTCATCTCAATTTATGCTCCCAATGAAAAATAAATTACCTTGATAATGAAAGGTTGATAGAAAGATTAAGAACAATGTACCTTCAAAAATATGATTTCAACCTGGCCAAAATGAAATGGCAATTAACTATCTACAAGTAGATAGGCCAAGCAAACTGTTGGCGAAGTGAGTGAAACAGGCTCATGCCAAAACCAGAATTACTCACCTCTCTTCATCTAATGGCGATACAATTATAAATCCAATCGACATTTCCAATTACTTTGCTGGCTACCACACTTATCTATATAACCTACTTGAGAGCGAATACCTCTCCCCACCCTCTGAAGAGCACATTAATATTTTCTTAAATTGTGTCCCACCCCCCTTTTTATCTATCCCAGCTAGCGAATTGAAAAATCCCTTTTCACTAGCTAGCCCAAAAAAGCAAAACATTTATAGTAAAACAAACAAAGCCTCTGGTCCGACGCCTTTCCAAATGAAACAACCAACTCTTATCAACCTTCTTCCCACATTTAACATCACTTTTAACAAATAGTTTTAAAAGAACCATAAAAGAGCTTTTCATTAAACAACAAAAAAAACCCAATCCCAAAAAATATCAAATTTCCCCTTTTTAAAAGATAAAAAAAAAACCAAAATTACCCCCTTTTAAATTCACCCCTTAATTCCCAAAACCCAAAAACGGGGCTTTTGTCCAGGAGGGGGCTAAAAGGCTCCCAGCCCTGTTTTGCACAGAGCTGTTTTCTGTCCAGATTGGATTTTTTTTATCAAAAAAAGCCTAAATAGGGAAATTAAATTTTAATTACTCTGAACAAAACTTGACCAGCTTTTTGGACCCATAAATTTTTCCCAGTTCAGAAATTCATTCGGGGATTTTTTCCCCCCCTTTTAAAATTCAAACGGCACATTCAGAATGCCCCCCCTTTTCCACCTAAATTTTTTTTTTGGCATCAGCCCTTTGCTTAACATATTTGAGCCAACCCCCCTAACTCAGTCTACAAAAATAATATTATATGCATAACATATGTTTTTAAAATAGTGTTGAGCGATTTTTTTCGCAAAGTTGAAATCGGGGACAGTTTTTTTTTGTTGATCGGTTTTTTAAGATCACGCAAAAATTAAGGGTTTAAAACTGTCATCACTTTAAATCGCCCAATCGGCCTTCCTGCATTTTGGGGGGCCAGCAAACAGATTTCAGAATAAGCAGGGTAGATTGTTTTGGGGACTCATGACTGGGAAGTATATGTGGATGGCTGAAAAAATCACATAAAACCTTTTTTACATGAACACCCTTTCCCGTTCGACATGTCCTCAGCGTCTCAAGCATAGGGCGTGCGCTCTGCCTGTGTCCAAAACCACGGAATTATTCCCCATTTTCCCAGAGAAAGCTCTACTGTTTGCTGTGATCCTTCAAAATAGTTAGATCAGAGATTTAAAGATTTTAGTGTTAGGTAAGAATTTTAAAGGGGCATCACCCCTTAAAAAATCACGGTGGGACGGGGGGGGGAGGGATCCCCGCGGGGGAACACAACAAAACTCTTTTTAAAAAAAGGGTAAAGTTCACCAAGACTTTGTGTAGACATTGCACGCAAATCTTTTTTATTTAAAGTTTTCTATTTAAATATTTTCCCGGAAATTGGGGCCCTGAACTTATATTTGGATACACATCTTTTCTAGTAAATGCAGGTCTTTTGTTAGTGCAAAACCCACTTTTATTACAGTATACAAATTTTTAATAGGTTTTTTTTCAATTTGCCCATTCCCCGTTTGTTTAAATAGCCACCTTGCATTAAATTAGAACCAACAATTTTGTAGTCAGCACAGGTTATAGGTCCAAAAAAACCTTTTAAAATTCAATACATTTCAGAAAAGTTTTTTTTCACTTTTTGGCGCATACAGCTTTGTTTCATTAGGCACCTTGCACTTAAAAATTTGGTAAAATAAAAAGGCCAAAAATTTTTTGTTTAAAAAATTTTTTACCACCCCGGGTTTTTGGAAATTATCCGGCCCCTTTTTTCCCAAAAATACCTTTTATTATTTAAACATTTCAATCAGTTTTTTTTTACTTTGGGGGCATACAGCTTGTTTATAAGCTAATTTCAGTTAAATTTGGGAAAATAGCAATTTTTTAGTCACCACAAGAATTGAAAGGGGCCAAAAAACCTTTTAAAATCCGTATACATTTCAGACAGGGTTTTTTTTTCACTTTTGGCAATCAAACTTTTTTGGAAAGATTTTACTTTTGCATTAAATTTGAATCCACAACTTTTTAGTCCCACAGGTTGATAGGGCCAAAAAAAACCTTTTATTACAGTATACTTTCGATACTTTTTTTCACTTTGGCGGGGAGGCCACTGTGTTATTTGAGCCACCCTTTCCCTTTAAATTTTAATCCAGCAATTTTTTTTTTGATTTGAGAAACTGTGAATTGCCGTCTTTTATAAGAGACTTTCCAAAAACCTTCCAACCTTCTAAATTTTTTTAAAATTTTGAACAGGAGCGAAATTTAGGTGGAAAACGGCCCAAAGGGGGTAAGGAAAAGGAGGTAAAAAAGGTA
>JAODAL010027790.1:0-54368 GCA_025379985.1 Phyllomedusa bahiana
TTTTTAGGATACAGGGAATTTTTAAAAAAGGGAAAAGGGGTTTTTTCACACTTACAGCAATTTCTGAAAAACTTACACTTTTTTGGCCCACCCAAGTTTTCTATTCCCATCTGTCACATCTTTGCTCCTGTTATCTCCATTACCATCAGTTTTTTGGCTTGAGTTTCATTGGTGCTCACGATACGACTGACAGGGTTTTTACGGATATACTGCAGCCCGGGGCTCGGGGGGGAAAAGTTGCCGGGCCCGGTTTTTTTCTACGGGCCGGAAGATTAGGGTTTCCCTTTATAAGAATAAATCCCTGGGAGCCCGGCTTGCGGAGTCAATTTTCTCCTGCCCTTTACTTTCCCTGAAATGAATCATGAAAATTGGGTTAAAACTGACATAAAGGCCCCCCGCATTTACCACTTTACCCGGTGGCGGGGTTTCCCGGGGTGCGCTGTCAACCCGTTTTTGGGTTTTTTGTGCATGGCTGGGTTTTATTTTCAAATTTTCCCAAATAACTTTGGATGGTTTGGGGGTTTTCCAGGCTTTTCTGTGTGTGGGAGGGGGATTTTCCCTTTTTTTACATGAGCTCCTTTTATTCGTTTTAAATCATCTCCACTTTTGCGGATCCGAGGGGGAAGAAACGATCCCCATGGGGGGGGGGAGGGGATTTTTCAAGCCGACTGTGAAATAATTTAAAATTATTGGGGATAATTGTTTCCCCGGGCCGGGGTCCCCGATTTAAGCTGGAAAAACCCCTTTTTTATTTAGATTAAACTGTTTTTGCATCTTTCAAGTTTTTTCCCCGAATTTATTATAGTATTTAAATTTCAGAATTTAGAGAAAGGGAGGACCCCAGCACGTGAAAATTGGGGCAAGGGAAAATGAAGAGGAAAAGGGGGGGGTCCTCAAAGTAGCCCAAATTTTGTAATAAAAAAATTTCATAAAATCACTAAGAACCCAAAGGGAAAAAAAAACAAAAAAAAATTTGGGCTATTCCACGGGCCGGGTTTTCACCCCTTTTCAGTGGTTTCGTTTTGAAAGCCCTCTAAAAACCCGGGGTCAAACCTTTTACGGCCCTTAGGAAAATTTTGCAGCGGGGGCCGCCGGGGGTCCAAAAAACATTGAAATGTTTCCTTCCCCCCCAAAAAGAGCAATATCCGACCGATTTGCTCTGTCCGTTTCGCCCCCTTTAAAAAGGGGCTCCCTTCAGAAAGGGGTGTTTATGGTAAAAACCCAAATCCGGAAAACATTTTTTTTTAGAAATTTTTTCAATTTTTTTTTCATTTCACGTCCCAGCATATTTACAAAATATTGTTCTGTTTCTAGTTGTGTGAGAGAACTTCTGCTTGGGTAGGCAGATAATTTTTCCCTTTTACTTCAAACCCCATTATCTTACATAACAAAAAGAGGGGACACTTTTATTGCTCTATTGTTCTCTCCAAAGGGAAAGGTAAAATTGATAGGGCCCTAAAAATCATAAAGGAAAAAGGTATTTTTTTCTGCCCAGGGAAGGGATTTTCCAATTATAGCAATTGCGATAATACTTTAGGGCCATGCTAACTGAAAGAAGCAATCCTCTCCCTGCTGTGCTATCAGAAGCCACAGAAGTGTAATGTACAGAGGGGAACTTCAAAAAATGATCATCCACATAGCAAAGGTGGGGGGAGCTCTCCATGTTACAACATAAAAAAATGTACTATAAGATCGGGCTAAGATTATAAAAGGCAACAAATAACAAAACCAAAAAAGGGTTTAAAAAGGTGTTTCCTAGAAAAAAAGGGATTTTTCATAAAAAATATTCCCCAGAAAACTATTTTTTAAAAATTTTTGGGGACCTCACTCGTCCTGTGAAACACACCCCTTTTGTCCCACTTTCTCGTCCCGCTGACAAAAGAAAACCCCTCTCGTCCCGCTAAAAACACTGACCGCTCTACCCCCCATTTATAAATGACCTCTTCACCCCCGCTATAACAAGACCTCTTTTACTCCTGTTGAAAAACTGACCCCCTCACCCCCGCTAAAAACATGACCCCCCTCACTCTGCTGATACACTGACCTCTCTCCTCCCGTGATAACCCCCTGACCCTCTCACCTCCTGGATAACATGACCTTTTCAGCTCCTGCAAAAACAGACCTCTTCACTCTGTAAAAAACCTGACCCCTCTACTCCTGCTGTACCTGACCTCTTCACTCCGCTAAAAAAAAAGAACCCCTCACTCCCGCTGATAAAAACGACCTCTCTCACTCCCGCTGATAAAAACTGACCTCTTCACCCTTTGCTGATAACATGCCCCTTTCCCCCCGCTGAAACATGACCTTTCCCCCTTTGCTGATTTAACTGACCTCTCTCACCTCTGCTGAAAAACCCCTTTTACCTCCTGCGAAAAAATGACTCTCTCACCCTGCATAACACGATTCTCCCCCCACTAGCAACAGACTCTTCCCTCCGCTGAAACACTGACTCTCTCCTCCCCCGAAAAACTGACCTTCCCCACCCCCCAAAAACACAAAACCCCCTCACTCCTTTGATAAAAACTGACCTCTCTACTCCTGCTGATAACACTGACCCTCTATAAGTCTGCTGATAACATGGCTTTTCATCTCCCCTGAGAACTCTGCCCCTTAGTTCACTGGATTAGCCTTAAAAACCCTTACCCCCTGATAAACTGGAAACCCGTCTCCCTCTCGCTGATCATGACCTCCTCAGGTCCTGTGGAAAAACTGACCTCCCTCCTCCTGTGATAAACCCGACCTCTCCTCCTTGCTTAAAACCCGACCTCTCCACTGTGAAACCGACCTCCCCCTCCTGCTGATAACCTGACCCTCTCATCCCGCTGAAACCCTGACCCCCACCTCCTTGAAACACTGACCTCCTCACTCCGTTAAAATTTTCTCTCTAACCTGCAAAAAACATTTCCTCTCTATCTCTATGAAACTCTGCCTCTCTCACCTCCCCTCTAAACTACCTCTCCACCTCTGAAACAAGACCTCTCTCAGGTCCCCTGAAACAAAAATCTCTAACTCCCGCTGATAACATTAATTTTCAGCCCTGGTAACAAAATAAATTTTTCTCAAACCCTGTAAAAACATGACCCTCTTTCCCCCCCTGATAACATGACCCCTCTCCCTCCCTGAAACACTGACCTCTTCCCTCCTTGGGTAACACTGACCCCCTCTCCCCTCCTGCTGAAAACATGACCCCCCTCTCCTGGATAACATGTCTCTTCCTCCGCTTTAAACACGACCTCTCTCACCTCCGCTATAAACACTGACCTCTCTCCCTCCTGGTAACCTCCTCTCCACCTCCGTGATAACACCCCCCCGGGCTGTGTAACACTACCTCCCATCCCGCTGATAACATAAATCTTCCCTCCCCCTATAACATTGACCCCCTCGTCCGTGATAAAAACCTTCCACTCCGTAACATGACCTCTCTCCTCCGTGAAACATGACCTTCTAACTCCTGTGAAAATTGCCCTCTCACCCCGCTAAAAGCACGCCCTCTCAGCTCCGCTGATAAAAAACTAACCCCTTCCCCCTCCTGTTGATAAAATTGATCTCTCTCAGCTCCTGCGAAACATGACCTCTCTCAACTTCTGATAACAGACCTCCTCACCCCCTTGATAACAAAGCCCCTTCACCCCTGCTATAACCTTTTCTCAAACTCCTGGTAAAAAGACTTTTTTCCCTCCTGCTTAACAAATGACCCCTTTTCATCCTGTGATAATTTACCTTCTCAGTCCCGCTGATAACCTGACCCCTTACCTCCGTTTATAAAACTGACCCTTCACTCCTGCTAAAAACTGACCTCTTTCCCTCCGCGATAAACTGACCTCTCTAATCCCGGGTGTAACACTGACTTTCTATTTCCGGGTGATAAAATTACCTCTCTCCCCTCCTCTGAACACGGGCCTCCTCCCCCCCTGATAACACTACCCCCTTACTCCCGCTGATAACACTATTCTCTACCCCCGGTAACACTATCTCTCCCTCCTGCTATAAAACTACCTTCCTCCCGCTGATAACACGACCTATCTCCTCCGCTGAAACACTGACCCCCCACTCCCGCTGAAACAAACGACCTCTTCATCCGCTGAAAAACTTATTCTCTAACCTCCTGTAACAAAATTTAATTTTTCTCAAACTCCCCGTAAAACACTAACCTCTCCCCTCCTGCTGATAACACGACCCCTCCCCTCTGTGATAACATGACTCTCTCACCTCCTGCTGAAACATGACCTCTCTCCCCTCCGGAAACACTGACCCCTCTCTCCCCTGTGATAACACGGGCTTCCTCCCCGAATTTAAAAATTCCTCTCCTCCCGCTGATAACACTGACATCTCTCATCCCGCTGATAACACTGACCTCTCACCCTTGATAACACTGACCCTTCACCTCCGCTGATAAACGACCTCTCTCACCCGTGATAACACTGACCTCTCTCCCTCCTGCTGAAAAACTGACCCCTACCCCGATACATGACCCCTCTCACCTCCTAAAAATTCCTTCTCACCCCCTGATAGCACGACCTTCCCCACCCCCTGTGATAACATGACCCTCCACCCCCTGCTGATACACTGACCTCTCCACCTCCGCTGTAAAAAACTGCCTCTCTCCCTCCCGCTGAAAACACTGACCTTCCCCACCCCCGTGATAACACTGACCTCTCTCACCCCCCGCGATAAAACTGACCTTCTCCCTCCCCCCCTGATAAAACTACCTTCCACTCCGGGTAACCCGCCTCTCTCCCCCCTGCGATAACATTTTCTCCCCCAACCCGCTGATAAAAACTACTTCTCCCCCCCCCCGGTAACACAAACCCCTCTCACCCCCCGCTTAAAAAATGCCTCTCTCCCCCCCCGGATAACAGACCTTCTCCCCCTCCCTCGATAACCCCCGCCTCCTTCCCCCCTGTGATAACACTACCCTCTCCCTCCTGTGATACACTGACCCTCTCACCTCCACCTGATAACACTGAACTCTCTCACCCCCTGCTGATAACCTGCTCCTTTTACCCCTGTGATCAGACCTCTTCCCCCCCGGAAACATGACCTCTCTCCCCCCCCTGAACACGGGCCTCTTCACCCCCTGTGATAGATTTACCTCTCTCCCCCCGCTGATAACAACCTCTCTCCCTCCCCCCCGATAAACAAAGACCTCTCTCCCTCCTGCTGATAACATGACCTCTCCACTCCCCGATAACACTGATTCTCACCCCTGTGAAAGCACTGACCCCCTTCACCTCCCGCTGATAACACTGACTTCTCTCTCCCCCTGCTGATAACACTGACCCCTCTCTCATGTCCTGCTGATAACACTGACCTCTCTCACCCCCTGCTGATAACACTGACCTCTCTCATGTCCTGCTGATAACACTGACCTCTCTCACCTCCCGCTGATAACACTGACCTCTCTCACCTCCCACTGAAAACACTGACCTCTCTCACCCCTGCTGATAACACTGACCTCTCTCACCTTCCTATAGCACTGACCTCTCTCACCTCCAGCTGATAACACTGACCTCTCACCTCCCGCTGAAAACACTGACCTCTCTCACCTCCAGCTGATAACACTGACCTCTCTCACCCCCTGCTGATAACACTGACCTCTCTCACCCTCTGCTGATAACACTTAGACCTCTCAAGCATAGTCTGCCTGAAAGAAGAACAGTCAAGCAATGCTGTTACTGCTGTGCTATCAGCGCTCACAGAGAGGAAGTCAGAGACTCAAGCCAGGAAGTCCTGTACATGGGGGAACTTTAATAAATGAAATTAAAAAAACACAGCCACCAAATTAAAAAAATAATGATCCACATAATAGCTGCAAATCACCTGTCAATATGTGAAAAGAAATATCCTGATAGTAGTGTCCCTTTAAGGGGTTAAAATGACACCCCTGCCTTACTGTGGGTGAGTGGGGGAGGGGGTCTGGCATTTTTCCACCACCTTTATCAGCGCTTGGGTCTCGTAGATGCACCTCTTTCACTCAAGTCTAAATATTGGCAGTGTATTTTCCTCCTTCTGAGCACTCAGAGGTAATGAAGACTAATTTACCCAGTAAATCACGGTGCGGGCTCCGTCCCCCTGTGTAGAGGGCCCGGCCGCAGACTCTATTACCGGCTCCTTGAGCACAAAGGTTCTATATTATTTCACTTTCAGTAGCCGGAGTCTCGTTATTCGGCCTCTGAAGATGTTTGACTGTAAGTAACGTCAGACGGGACGCTCGGCCATGGAGTCCCACCGGGAGGAACCCGGCTGTGAGCGCCTGGAACAAAGCCGAAAAGTGGCACCAGGCAGAGAAAAGACAAGGCAATGGAAAGGGAGGCATGAAGAAGGGGACTGACTGCTACAAAGATGGGGTAACACAGCCCTCCGGGGGGTCCGACAAGAGGGTGACCCCGGTGCCAATCACCCCAGAGCGGGCTCAATGGCTGCAGAGGTGGAGAACAAAGCGTTGCATGAGAGGCACCCGCTTATTAGGATGTGGAACAGCTCAGAATCCGTGATTATCAGCACCATACAATGACCAAATAGGAACCTACTAGTGCAAGTATAACAATGTCAATTTACTGCTGTTGTGAAGGGGAGAACTGATCTGCAGGCTGGTCTAATTACAAATAGTAGGTAATGACAGAATAATGGCTCTATTGAGCTGTGCATACAAACAGCAACACAATGCTAAAATAAAGGGGCAGTTGCATGAACAGAGCCTCAGACTCGACAGCCGCACCTCTCAGTAGGTTAGTGAAGCATTCGTCATTCTGCATGAAAGTGTTCATAAACCTGGCGCGTCGGAAGTGCCATCGTCCATGCGGCAGAAAGGTGTATAAAGAATTGACAGATCTCCTGACAGACGGCGGGGGCCGAGCGCAACAAACCCGCACGGTGCGGCCACCCGGCAAGTGTAGCATTCTGTCTTAAGAGTCTTTTGAATGGTTTTCGGGGGACGGTTCTGTCCGTGGTTTGCGGATTCACCCCCTAAACCATTGAATAGCACATCTCCTGCCCAAAAACCGGTCAGAAAATTGCGCACGTTCTGAGTTTTTTTTTAAACACCGTCGCTGTAAGAATACGTCCGGCTGAGAATCTGTTCAGTGTAGACTACTGGGCGGATTTCCTATCAAAGTTTATGGGGATGGTTGACAGAATCCGACCAAAAACACCTTTGAGGTGTGGACGGACCCTTATTACCAATAGGCAAAAAAAGTAGCAATTCTTTGACAACTAAAACCACTAAAGTAATAAAAAATAACTTATTCTAATTATAAAAAAATATAAAATCATAGTGTGAAAAAAAAAAAAAAAAAAAAAAAAAATCGCAGAAAATTTTGATCCCCAATAAAATAATGCTCCTTTATTACAGTAAAGTTTAACCCCTTCACGGCCAATGCCCACTTTTTTTTTCATAGGCATAATTTTTTTTATTTTTCCACCTACATAGACATATGAGGGCTTTTATTTTGCGGGACAAGATGTACTTTCTAATAGGGTCATTCATAGAATATACTGGGAAACCACAAGTGGGGCAAAATGTAAACGTACAAAACCTACTTGCGCCATGTTTGCGGGATTTTTTTTTATGCCATTTAATCTTTGGTAAAAATGATATGTTATTTGTATTCTACAAGTTGATAGCAAAAAACTTGGTCCAAATTGTACGATCATCGTGCCGAAAAGGGCGGCCTCACCACCGATGACTTTCCCTTACTAGGCCTCTACTATATCCCTCGCATTTTAGGAAATTCATAATAGGAGCTGAATTCAAATTAAAGGGTCATCAAAAATGAATTATTGTTTAACTCATGTTTTTATGTTAAACACATTTTTTTTTTTTTAATAAAATTTTATTGCATTTTCAAACATTTAAACAGTGAACATACACTTTGGACATTGTAATTGTGGATCCATATCAATATTTGCAATAATTCCGGGCTGTGCTGAATATGTAGGTAATACATACAGAGAAAAAAAACATCAATTTACAAGGGTACAAAAGAAATTAAATTAAACAAACAGAATATCTACACTACTAAAGTGCACCTGCGTCCTATCTTCATCTCTCGCGACCGTGTGGTCCTTAATGGAACCCCATACTCACGGCCACGGTTCCTCAGACCTGAATTCTCCCCAGCGTGCCCCAATTCCCTATCAGTACTCAATCGGTATATTTGAACCTCTGCATAAGGGGGCTTCTATCTCCTGTCTGAGTTAATGCGATTCTATGAAGGTCTCCAACGTCTGAAGAACCCTGGGTTCGGATTTTCTTCCTTACGCCTCTGTCTCCAGTCTGTCAGCTATAAGATAATCCTCCAGTGCTTTATGAACCCGGAGATTGACGGGAGAGTGGGCTTCAGCCATAACTGTAGAGGCTACCGTTTTGCTGCCAAAAGAGGGCATGTGAACTAATTCCGGGGAAACCGGCGGAGTGGACTGACTCCTCAGAACCCTATCCCACCATTCACGCGTCCGGAGGACTGGGGCAGTGGAGATCAGGAGTGCATAATGTTTTCTCTTAGGTGACCCCGAAGTGACGCTGAATATATTGGAGAATGTGTCCCTAGTAAGGTTGTTGTTAGCTGCATCCACAGGGAGCGTGCCATAGGTCCGTTTAATGTGGATGCCGCATTTAGGAGCAGTGCTGCACATTCTATCCGCGGGGTGTTTCTGTGTGGGTGGGTGATTGGAAGGCGTAGTGGCGTTGTGTCTTATCTTGTAGTATCGTTTCCGACCAGGTCTCGCTGTTGATGTGTGTCCGTGACTTTATTTTGTTTATAACATAGTTTTTTGTTTTTTATATTTTAAGTTTTATCTTGTATTTCAGGGGGGGGGTATATTTTAATTTAATCTTTAGTAATTATATATTCATCTTTGGGTTATTTCACTAATCTGGTTTTTCTTTGGGGGTTTTTAGTTTCTTTATATGGGTCTTATCCGAAGGTGGGTGGGTTGCGTGGAGTTGGTATGGGAGTGTGTTGGGCTTTGTCCACTGTTTTTCTCAATTTTCTCTCTATATATCTTCAGGGGGGGGTGTTTTTTTACTTATAAATCAAAAAATTATTGATAAATTTTTGTCTTTAAATAATAAATTTATAAACCAAAAAAACAAAAATAAAAATTTTTTTTTAAATAAACTAAAATTTACCACTAACACCCACGTTTTTACCACCCAAACACACATTCAAAAAACACACAACATAAACCGGTCACAACACCATTTCGGGATCTTATATGGGATTCTGGGCATTACCCAATCGGCGAACTCAGTATTTGGAATGCCTGAGAAGCTACCCGTTTCCATCTGCACACCCTCTCAGGTAGCATAGAGCCTCGATAGACAATATGGTTCCATGTGAGTGGTGACAAAAGTGTCAAATTATCATTAGGAATGGTCTCCTTGGAGACATCTCTTAGTCTCCCCATTCAGAAATGGAAGAGCTGTTAGGCAGCCAAAAGCTGTGATTTGGGTAAGGAGACCTCTCAAGCATCTCCCAGGGGTTTTAGCCATCTCCGAGAACTCTCTTGCATTAACCTGTCCCAGCGTTGGCCAGACGCCTCCCTCCACTTCCTAAAACCTTTGGATTGCTCTGACCAGCGGAAACTCGGGGTGGTCCCAATGGGCAAGTCCTTGGAGAGAGCAGAAGGAATGGCCTAAGCAAGTGTCCTCAACTCTTTAGGCATTATTGTGTTCGGAAACGGGGGACATTTATCAGAGCAGGGCAACTTAGGGTACCTGTATGGAGCACGGCCTGCGGGGTGCCAAGTGGCGCATCAACGCTCTTTCTATTCCGCAAATTTGAAAAGCGGGGTGCGACCCCCAATCCAGTCTAGAATATGACGGGTCAAACAGCGGGTTAATAACCCCTAACATCTGGGAGATTTCAGTCAGTCTGGCACTAACGGCAGGATCAGTTTATGTAGCGCAATACGGGGTTTTTTTACCTGCCCATATAAATCTGGAGAAGCATGATTTAATTGGTTGAAGTCTGTATGTTTGAGCAGGAATGGGAGGGTCTGTAGGGTTATAGCAGCTGTGGGAGCAGGACCATCTTTATGGGCGTGGCATCTACCGGCAAGTGTACTGTGGCTTGAGGTCCAACGCTTCAGGTCTGGGTGATTTTATTTATAAAGAGAGGATTATGTAAACTTATACATCGAGTATGGAGTCCTACCCACCTTGATACCCAAATAGGTGTGTGTTCCTGAGCCCGGGTATGTCTAATCCGCCATGTTCGCCCACTGGGACTGTGATAGCTTCGGACTATTTAATAATTCACTCTTAGACACTTTACATCTTATACCTTGATAGCGTTGCCGAAAGTAGAGCAGCAACTCAGCAAACTGGAGAGAGCTGAGTCAGGGGAGACAGCCAATGTATTAGTATGAGATCGTCCGCAAACAAAGCGGTACTTCACCTCTTTGTCTCCTATCCGGATCCCCGAGAAGAGGTCAGATATCTCCAGTACCCGTGCAGGGTTCTAAGCAATTAAAAAGTAAGGGGGAAGCGGGACACCTGCTTGTCACCTTTCTGGAGGGGGATTTTTGGAGAAGGGAAACCAGGGTTTGTATTTGGGCTGTTGGGGCATCATAGATGGGAGAGGGAAGACCTAAACGTCCCTGTATTCCCAGGTATCCAGGTGCAAACCAAAGCCAGTCCATCGCACGTTATCGAAGGCCATTTCTGCATCTAAGGCCCACCGGACAGGCCCTCTCTCCCCCCCCCCCCTCTGGCAATGGTTTGTGTCGGACCCTTTCAATACGCTAGCATCTCTGATTTTCCCAACCGCCGCTCTTCCCTTGATGAAAACCTTTTGGGATATTCAACCAATTCAATTGTGGCATTTAACAGCGAGGACGATCAAACCAGTATCTTTGACAAGATCTTCTGTCAATGTCTTTGAGGATATGGGTCTATTGATGCACGGGAACAGCGGGTCTTTCCCTTTCACTTGGGATATTTTAATGTATGCGTTTTTGATTCTGGGCGGAGAGGCTCCATTATGCAGTATCGAGTTGTACTATTACGGTGAGGGATGGGGGTGATCTGATCACTCGAATTTGTATACCTCCAGAGAACCATTCAGGTCCCGGGCCTTGCCTGCCTGCAAGTGCGAATAAGGCTAGCTTGACCTCCTCCTCAGTTATGTCGCATTCAGTTATCCCTCTGTGAGATCTGACAAGTACGGCAATTTGACTTTGGAGAGGAATCGCCGTCCATCCTTCCGCTTGAAATTTGACCTCTGATGATACATTGTAGGCATAAATTGTATGAGCGTGTCGTTAGTCATTTCCGGATCAGATGGTTTTGTACCTTCCAGTGTGCAGAGAGCTTGTATGTGCGAAGGTTTGTAGGCCCCTATCAGTGCCGGAGAAAGAAGTTTCCACAGATTTGTTTCATATCTGAAGATGTGGAGTGTAAGTGTTGACCTATGTAATTCCTCTGTGCGTTCTGCTCACAAAGGTCGAACTCTTCCTCTTGGCTGTTTCCCAGTCTCGCTTGGGTTTATCAGAGTATTCTCCAAGATAGGTCTTATAGGTACCTTAACTCTTTCTGAGGCAGTCAGGTACGCCTCCTTCAGTTTGCGTTTATAGACAGAGTATAGGCTATGGACCCCGCCTTAAGTTACCGCCTTCGCGGTTGGCCCAATATAGTGTGGGGTCGCCCCGGTGAGTCAGGCTTGTCGAAGAATAGTAATAAGTCATCCACCAACTCTAAACCATCCTAGCGAAAGAATCAGTCTTTTGCGAGATAGGCAGAAACTTCCAAATAAATCTGTACCCCTTGGAAAAAATTCCATCAAAATCTTACTTGAGTTGGGGAGTGATCAGAGGATGAACAATGTTCAAATTTTGGCAATTTTCGACTCTGGGTTGGAGGGACTCCCCCCCCCCCCCCGGCCCCCCCCCCCCCCCCCCCCCCCCCCCCCCCCCCCCCACCCCCCCCCCCCCCCCCCCCCCCCCCCCCCCCAGAAACCAGAAGTGGTCCATACCTCGACCATGACTGGTGGACTGGGAATAGTAAGTGTGTCCCATTACATCGGGATTTCGCTCACTCAACATATCATGATGACTAGCGGAGTCCATGAGGTGGCTTAAGCCTCCCATTTGAGACGTGGAAATGCCATTGCTGTTTACTTGGGATGCCGGCCTCCCTTTATCTTCGACTGATCTACAAAACTGCGTTCATGTTCTCCTCAATAATTTGGCATTGGTTCGATCGGGTGCAAATCCCTCGCTAAATCTTAAAAATACCCGGTTGACCATTGGGTCCATAGATATTAAAGATGCTTAGGTCAACAATTTTTTTTTCTCCCCACTACTGGACTAGATGAGAGACTCTACCTCCAGAATCATGCTCATGGAACCAGTTCACAATGGAAAATTTTGTGA
This sequence comes from Phyllomedusa bahiana, assembly GCA_025379985.1. NCBI lineage: Eukaryota > Metazoa > Chordata > Amphibia > Anura > Hylidae > Phyllomedusa > Phyllomedusa bahiana. The sequence continues at coordinate 12,376 of JAODAL010027790.1, forward strand.
AATTAGCGTGACTACCCCTGCCTTACCCAGCACGGTCGGGTGACCCTATGGCGTGGCCCACCCAACAACTTCTTCCAATCGCTTAATGTCGCAGATTTCAGAGTGGTTTCTGCAGGAGGACCACATCAGGGTGAGCCTCTTTAGATGCCGGATCACTTTCATCCGTTAATTGTCGGGAACGGATCCCCTTTATGTTCAGGAAATGATCCGCACATATAAAGGGTATTTTGATATGGAGAGCTGTGGGCTGGCACTGAGTGTTTCCGGAAGGGCCAGACTTTTTAGGCAAATTTTCTGGGGCACTAAGTCAGAGAATGATAAATGGACGCAGTGAAACATAAATGAAATCAACAAACAGGTAAACTGACATAGTAACCATGCAAATCTTTGCCAATCGGCAAGAACGTACAATGACGCTCACGGGGGCTGTTGCGTGCCTGCTTCAATGCTTGGGAGGAATCCCTTTTTTCCATTAGCTTGAATCAACTTTCCCGACAAGAACATGCCCCCCCCCGCCTCCCCCACGGCAGAAAACCCTTGAAATTTCTCGAGTTCTCAGGATTGCCTAATTCAGTTATGTGAGGAGAGCATTGCATCTCAAGGACAGTCTAGAAGTCTTGAAAGACCCTTTGATCACTCTTGCCTTCTATACAAGGGAATGATCCAAGGTTGTTCATACGTCCCACCCTCCTCCCTCCCCAGAAACCTGATCCTCGCCGAGCAGGGTGACCAGTCTCCCCCTTTTCCAATCAGGGGTAGAGTTCCCGCGGCGTCTCCGTCTCGGCTGACGCTTTCTTTGGCGAATGTGGAGGTGGTGCCAGAGATCGCGAGCGAGCCACGAGGTCTCTTCTGTCTCCTCTGGAGGTCTCAGGGTATCAGCTGACAGTAGTCTCAGGCGATCGTAGTGGAAGAGCTGGGGTTTTGGAGTATATCCCTCAGGAGTCATAAGGTCGCGCAGATCCTCTTACGCTTCCACCAGCGGTTGAAAAACCTGGGCGGGCCTCAGGATTCAGCACCTTGAGGTGGGCCGGGGTAAAGAATCTGGAATCGGATCTTATGTTGAAATAGTGCCGTACAAAGTTGCTGATGGAACGGCGTCTCTGGGAGACCCTCTGCGGAGAAGTCCTCGAAAGGCAGCACTTTATGTCCTGGCATAGTAGTGCGCTTGTTGAGGCCTGCGATACGCACCTCAGGATTTCTGCCTTATCATTAAGGTCCAGGAACTTCATTATTCACAGTGCGCTCATCTGTTGTTGTTGAGACTTAGATGCTGAGGCTGTTCTTCCCTCGGGCCTACTCTGTGTATTCTTACAATACGGCAGCGCGTGGTTGTATCCCCAGGGCAAGCAGGCAGCTCTTCCTGGCAGAGTGGTTGTAGGTCGCGCTGACTTGATACGATTCAGGGAGACCACTAGTCCTCTGGTTACTCGCCTGGAGCAGTTTTCAAGGTCTTACGATCGTTTCTTGCATGCACCCAGTTGTGCCTTGGAGCAGAGTATTTCAGGCGGGCGTTCAGAGTGCTGTTGTTCTGTCTCTAGTCATTCAACTCTGCTTTCTTAATCTTCGAGTCTGGAGGAGTGAGCTTGAACTCCTGCTGTAGCTTTAGCAGAGAGGCCTGGACTGTGGATTCAAGGGACGCCTGACAGATCTGGTGCTATTTGTCTTGCTACTTCTGTAGCCAAGGAGCTTATAATCAATCGGCTGTTGCAGGCTGGCTTCAGCGAGACCTGGGGATCCGTCTGGGCAAGGTTAAGGAAAGATCTTGCGTAGTCCCCCTCCCCCTTGTTGTTGCTGGCACTGCTGTGGTCTTCCCTCTATTTTCTGGCCAGCACGCGACCGGCGGCAGCATTTTAGGTGTAACTTGAGGCTGTTCTCGAGTAGCTCCGGTCTTTTGGGCGCTACGGAGTTAATATTCTCATCAGGGAGTGGTGCTCCAAAAAATGGGGAGTTAGTCCCCTCTGGATCCCAGCCTAGTCTGCTATGCGGTCAGCGGGTGGTGGCTCGCGTGTATATGCGGGTTTGTTGCAGGCGTGTTCTTTAAATATGTGAGGTGTGTTCTTTTAAATTTGCAAAGGCAGTGTCTCTTTAAAATATGTGAGGCTGTGCCTCTTTCAAATATGCGGGCGTGTCTCTTTTAAAAATATTCGAGGCAGTGCCTCAGGCCCCTTGTTGCAGGTGGGGGGGCTGATCGGGCAGGAGGTGGTGGGTAAGCCCTCTGCTCCCCCGGTGGGACGTGCGGCGGGGGGGCCGTATCGGGTCTCCCCTCCGGTTAGTCGTCTGTGCGGGGCTGTAAGGGGGCAGGGGTTTCCCTTTACCCCCCTCAAAAGTCGGCCCCCGCTCCCCTGCTGTGTTGGTGCACCGTGCTGTCCTGAGGGCCCAGTGCGGGCGAAGTCCGTGTTCCCGGGGGCTTTTGTGGGGACGCTCCGGAACCCCCAAGGGCAGGGCCCCCGGTGTTGGCTGGTCCGGGGTGCTTTGGCACTTTTTTTGGCGAGGGGACTATGCGGCGGGCGCGGGGAGCCTATCCTCACCCCGTCCTCATGCGCCGGCGCCGGAACCAGAAGTCAAACACATTTTTTAAGAATTTTTGGTTATATTTCTTTTTAATTTTTCATATAATTTTCAATTTTTTTTTAATAAATTTTTAAGTCTGCAGTTTTCACTTTGGCCACTAGGCTTATTTGCACAGTTTAACAGAAATAGAGAGATGCTTTAAAGCAGCCCCTGACATAGGAACCATAAGATTTTCTGTCCCTAGACTTTTAGGAAGTTTTTAGTCTGTTGTGTGACCTAGAAAAGGGAAATCATCGCAGGGAGGAGGGGGCTGAGAAATTGACTATCTCCCCTTGTGACTGGTGGATTCTGTTTTTTTTCACATGGGGTTCCTTTCAGTTTGATCCTGTTTGTGTTTATAATAAGCAGACAACTGAGAATCTTTATCTATAGGACAGGAAGTATCAGACTATTATTAGGCTTAGTGGCCAAAGTGAATACTGCAGGAATTATTAAAAAATATTGAAAGTGATATAGAAAATTAAAAATAAATATAACCCAAAAAATTCTTTAAAAATGTTTTTAAACATAAAAACGGGGTTTTTAAACAATAAGTCATTTTTGATGCACTTTCCCCTTTAAGAACCCAAAACTATGGAACCCTGGGATCAAGTTTTTGCAAACCCGGATTCCTTGCTTGAAATTCTTTGTTGAATTCACCCTTTAAATTGAATCCCCATGATGTGAGGGATATGTTGGGCCCGGGAAGGAAAGCATCATTGGGGGGGCCCGCCTTTTCGGGGCGATGATCCCACTATTTTCAAAAGTCTTTATTAAGGACTTTGTGAAGGAACGTAATTTATTTAGGAGGTTTTTTTTCTTCCTAAATAACTATTTTTTTGGGTTATTTTTGGGACCCAGAAAAGGAATTGAGGATTACCTTTTGTGAGTTATTATTTTTATATAATATGACTTTGTCCTATTGGTATTCGGGTTTCCCCCTTTGATATTTTAAGTTTTTCGAATGTATTATGCTTTGTCTCTATAATTTGTGGTGATCAGTGTAGGGGTTGGTTTCAAACTATACTGTAATAAAGGTATATTATTTTATTGGGGTTTAAAATTGTCTGTAATTTTGTGATAACTGTTGTCAGTAAAGATATATAAAAATATACAACATAAAATTATAAAACCAATACAGCATCTACCACAAATCCCGTTCTCAATCTGGTATTTATCATAGTATTATCAGTGATTACAGACACATCACACGCGGCTAGACCTAAAGTAAAAGCCATTAAATAATAATTAAAGGAGTTGTCCCCTTCAGATTTCGAGAATGCATAATGAAATACTCTGTCATTTCCCTGGTTCAGACGACTCATTTGCAAAAAACTCCATGCTTGTACAGCCAGTGCGTGCGTGCTTTCGAGCTAATTAGATCAAAATTAGCTTCTCAAACTTTCAACGGGCTTTTATCTGTCCCAAAACAAAACCCCCAAATTTAAAAGTGTGTTTATTTTACATAAAAAAGTTTTTTTACTGGCTGAGCAGATATGACCTGCTGAGACCTTGGGGGTGACTCACTCACTGTTTTCATTGAACAAAAGCAGGGGGAAAAATTGTTTAAGGTTGGTTATGGGGGAACTGAAACCCAAGGGAGGTCATAAATTACTTGTATTCCTTAGGGAAAAAGGGGAAAACAAAGCAATATTTTTGGGAAAAAATTGTTTTTTATTTTTGTTCCTAAAAATTTTGAAAGTATTTTCGTAGTGGAAAACCCCCTTTAAGTTAAAGGGGTTGTCTACAATATTGATTTTTCACCTCAGTCCTGTTTTCTTGGTTTATTTTGAATTCGGGGGCGTTTTTTACTGGCTTCCACTAGGCTGCATGAAGCCAGGTCTGTAGCTATAGCAACCGTGATGGCAGCTATCGGGAGCAATCGAAACGCTTGTAGCTATGTGACCAGTGCTGGCAGCCTATCCCGGGGAGATTGATCAGGTCTGTAGTTTTAAAAACAGTGTGGCAGCCCATCGAAGAGACGAAAGGCGGAGCTATAGCAACCTGAGGACTGATGCGCCCATACAAGAGGGGATATTAGGAAAAAAGGTTTGGACAGTTAATGGACCCATTTGAAAGTGACTTGTTTTTGCAAGATCTTTAGCATAAAAAAGCAGCGATCCCTGTAGTGAGACAACCCCTTTTTAAAGTGGCTATCGTAGTGATGTTTCTTGGTGAACCCCAGGTCCCAGTAAGACCTTTTGGGAGCCGGCTATTACTGTATTTACAATGTAGGAACGCAGGAAAAAACATTTACTGTAAAAAATTTATACTTAAGTATAATATCGGAAAAAAGCAAAATATATAAAAATTTTAAAAAAAAAAGTTGATAAAAAATTTATTTAACCATCCAAAATCTGAGTACATTTGGGGGGAACAAAAAAGACAATAAAAATTTGAAAATTTATATTTTTAAGATTTTACTTTTAAAAAATTAAAAAAAAATATAAATGAAATTTTATCATTGAAATAGTTAATTAATCATTGGAAATACAAATAAATGAGCTGGGCATTTGTCTCTATAGTGTCACTCAAAGTTTAAAGGTTTCTCTTTCTATACAGGTCACAGTGCTCTCTCTCCTACAGAACTGTCAGTCTCAGTCCTGTGGTTAGAATGTTACAAGAGATAAAGAGCTATTAGTGTCAATCATCATTAATAATAGTTACTTTAGTATCCTAATGTTTCTTTCTATTCTCCTCTATAGAGACTAATGCAGAACAATAGTACAAAAATAGCAACACTCCAGTACCACAATGACAACCATAGGGCGCCCAGAAGGCAACACATTGCCATTGTATCACAGTAACAGAAAGAGGGCCCACAAAAACAACAACATAACACACACAGCCCAAATCGTGAAGCTGAAATAAAATCCAAATATTCAAATATGTGCTGCAGATAAAAAACAACACCATAGCACCAAAATAACAACATAAAGGGCCCAAAACACAACACGTTTGTATCAAAATAGCGACATACAAATCTCGATGCCTAAAGAAAAGCTATAAATGTTGTCCAGATAAGAATACAGCAGCACAAGTATAATAATATGCATTTCCCATATAAACAACACTGTATTCCCAAAATACAGTATCCAAATACCCTGGCCCCAAAATAACAATATCTGCTGCCCAAGTAGTAACAGCATAGGGCCAAAATACCTACATACACTGCAAACAAAAACCGTATAGAACCAGAATGACAACACACCACAGTAACAGCAAAGGGTGCCCAAAAAAGAAAAAGCATCATAAAAACATACATTGCCTAAATCACAACTCCTAAATACAAGCATTGGACAGTGTCCAGATAAGAACACAATATTAGACTTACAGCAATATGTTCTGTTGCAGCTTCTTCCCAGACCAAATAAACTTCCTGGGAGGTTCCATAGCTTCCTATATGTGTCTGCCCTGTGGAAGTAATTGTGAGCCCCTTCAGGGCAAGAACTGATGTGAATGGTGACAATCTCTGAACGATGATATAGAATATTTTGGTGCCGTAGAAAAAAATAACAATAGATTAGGTGGAAGTGAAGACTCTTAAGAACATTGTAGAATACAAATGAGGACTCCTAAGCCTCATGGATCTCAGAACGACATTTACTGCTTCAACCAGACAAATGCAAAGCGCGCCGCTGACCCATAACTTCTGCACTGTGTCTCCAGCACACTGATATATTATATCTGGATACATTGAAGCTCATTGATCTATTACATCTGGATACATTGAAGCTCACTGATATATTATATCTGGATACATTGCAGTACACTGATGTCATATATGGAAACATTGTAGTACACTGATATATCACATCTGGATACATTGTAGTACACATATGTCACATCTGGATACATTGTAGTACACTGATATGTCACATCTGGATACATTGTAGTACACTGATATATCACATCTGGATACATTGTAGTACACTGATATGTCACATCTGGATACATTGTAGTACACTGATATATCACATCTGGATACATTGTAGTACACTGATATGTCACATCTGGATACATTGTAGTACACTGATATATCACATCTGGATACATTGTAGTACACTGATATATCACATCTGAATGCATTGTGTACATGATATATTCAACTGGATAATAGTAGCCCATGATGTCACATACAGAAAAAATTGTAGTCACTAATATTTTACATCTAGATAGATTGAGCACACTGATGTCACATCTGGTAGATTGTAGCATACTGAATATGGGGATGGATACATTGTAGTACCTCAAATACCTCACCCTGATCTCACTTCATACTGTACCCAAAAAAATCCCACAATACAGACCAACAATACCCGTAACACTCTAATATGGGGCCCGATTATCCGCCAGAACTGCCACAAAGTGACTGAATATACCCCTACACTATTACTGCAGGACACAAAACCAAAATACGCCCTATAGTGGGCTTAGTGGTAATATATATGTACACAGGTCTGCGCTGTATATAAAAATCATACAGTGCCATATAGGGTAGATCCGAGTCATGGTTCGGGAGACTGCATTTACCCCCCAAAACAGTACCATATAGTGGTAGGTACCAGTGTACACAGGCTCTGCAGATGATATTTCCACCATACAGGACATTAGTGGTAGACACAGTGAAACGTTTTGCAGAGTTTTTATTACCCCCCACAGTGACCCATAGTGGTAGGAAAACCCGGTACACGACTCTGCGATGATAATACCCCATACGGACCTATAGTGGTAGTTCAGTGTAAAGATCTGCAGACTGCTAATACCACCTACGGACCTATAGTGGGGAACCCGTGTAAAGGCCTGAGACTGTATATACCTCCCTCGTGGGCCATATGTGGTAACACCAGTGTCCGGGCTTGCAGACTGTATTAACACCAAAGTGACATATGTGGTAGACCCAGTTAAAACAGGCTTGCAGACTGTTTTACCCCATACGTGAAAATATAGTGGGAGGAACCCGTGTCACAGACTTGCAGACTGTTTTTTACCTCCTACAGTGCCCTTAGGTAGACACCAGTGTACCAGGCTCTGCAGACGTATATTACCTCCCTACAGTAACCATATAGTTTTGGGTACCAGTGTACACAGGCTCTGCGCTGTATATTACTTCCATACAGTGAAACCCTCGTGGAAGAGACCAGTGCACCGGACTCTGCAGTGTTATTAACCCCCATAAGTGACCCTTTGTGGTAGGTACCCGTGTACACAGGCTCTGGACTGTTTTCCTCCTCAGTGACCATACAGTGGAAGAGCCAGGTACAGACTCTGCAACATAATGTTACAGTGCAGTTAATTTTTGGGGTCACAGGTGCGTTTCTCTGCAAGGTTGATTTTCCTTTTTGTTCTGATCGTCCAGACACCAGATAATTTTTCCCAGCCACTTGCCCTGGAGATTTGACAAAATATATTAAAAATCCCGACTTTTCCCCGCATCTGGTCTTCCCCCCAGGCTATATGGGGTCCATTTAGGAGGAGGGTTTAGATAGGATAGGGGCCCCAGATTGGCCAGGTTTAGGTAGGCAATAAAGTCCCCATATAGGAGGCAGGGTTTAGGTAGCTATAGGGAGCCTAAGGTAGGCAGGGGGTAGTGGGTATAGGGGGCCCCCTTAAGTAGATAGGCAGGCTTAGGGGGGGTAAAAAGTAGGCAAGTTCAGGGGGGCATAGGAGTATATAGGGAGCTAAGGGGGCTGTATTAGGCAGGGGTAGGGGGGCTGTATATGGCAGGCTTATGGGGGTGTATATAGGGAGGCTTGGGGGCTTATTTTGGCAGGCTTAGGGGGCGGTGATAGGAGGCTTAGGGGGGGGGTATTAGGCAGGCTTAGGGGGGGTGTATTAGGCAGGCTTAGGGGGGCTGTATATATAGGAGGGTTCTGGGGGTGTATATATGGGCAGGTTTGGGGGGCTGTATATATGGGCAGGCTTTTTGGGGGGCTGTATTTATAGGCGGCTTTGGGGGTTTTTATGGGCAGGCTTTTGGGGGGGGGTATATTTTTGGGGGAGGGTTCTGGAGGGTGTTTATATGGGAAGGGTTTGGGGGGGGTGTTATATAGGCAGGTTCGGGGGGGGTTAAATTGGGCAGGCTTCTGGGGGGCTGTATATATGGGCAGGGTTTGGGGGGCTGTTATTTTGGCAGGGTTCTGGGGGGCTGAAATATGGGAGGCTTTGGGGGGCGCTTATTGGCAGGGTTCGGGGGGCTGCATTTAAAAGGGCAGGCTTTGGGGGGCTGTATATAGGCAGGTTCTGGGGGGCTGCTTTATGGGGGAGGCTTTGGGGGGCTGATTATGGAGGCTTTTTGGGGGGCTGCATTTAAAGGGCAGGTTTGGGGGGCGTAAAATAAGAAATCTTTACTTACCTCGGTCCCGCTCCCCCGATGCCCGCCGCCTCTCTCTTCCCCCTGCAGGGCCCCCCCTCTGTGCTCAGCCGGGCGGGCCCTGCGCGGGTGATTGACATACCGCGCGCCACGTGATATGGGAGTGGCGGGGGAAGGGCAGGCGTCGCCCCCCGCTCTGTATTCAGGGCGCGCTGCCTCTGAAGTCGGGCCGGGGGGCCTGGTGTTCAGAGTAACATGGCCGGCCTCGCAGCTCTCCCACCCCCCGCATAAATTGTTATGTTCACTGCCGGGGGGGCCCAGGAGCGGCATTTAGGGGGTAGCAGAAGTGTAGCGCTGCCCGGGGCGGGGCCCCCCTAAGGGGCCCGGGCCCCGGGGGAGTTGCTACGTCTGCTACCCCCCCGGGAGTTTTGTCCCTTTATCACTTTAGATACATTGCAAACACACTGAGTTACATTGGATCCCTTTTCAGCACACTGATATATCAAATTGGGATACATTTTTTTAAAATACATGATACGTTTACACTGGATACATTGAAGCACACTGATGTCACCTTGGATTTATTGTAGGAAAAATGATAAAATCCAAACTGGAAAACATTTTTTTGGGGACCCCTTTTTGTCATATATGGAAAACCCTTGTTTGTACACTGATTTTGTCAATCTGGATACATTGTGTACATGATTTATTAAAACGGGATACATTGTAAATCAATGATATATCACTTATGGATACATTTTTTGTACACTGATTTATCACATTGGATAACATTGTAGTACCCCCTGAAATGTCCATCTAGGGTACTTTTTGTTTACATTGATTTCCCTCACAGTTTGGAAAACATTTTAAGCACACTGATGTTCCCCCTTTGGTTTCATTGTTTTGCACCACGGTTAAAAATCACATCGGGGTTAAAAATTTTTTGTTCACTGAATTTACACAAAAGTGGGTTTCATTGAAAAACACACTGTTGCATATTTGGAAAAAATTGTAGTACAATGTTTTCTTTAAATTTTGGAACATTGTAGTACCCCTGATATATCACAAACTGGTACATTGTAAATTAAAAGATTGTCAACATTGGGTAAAAATTGTTTGTACACTGTTTTGTCACAAACTAGATACATTGTAGTACACTGATGTCATATGGAAAACATTGTTAGTACACCCGATATTTCACATCTGTTTTAAACATTTTGGTACCCCTTTTTATGTCAATTGGTTTTCATTGCGGGGGTTTTTATTTAAAATTTGGGGGAAAATTTTTAGTACACCCGATATTTAAAATATGGGGTTTCATTGTTTTGGGACAAGATTGTCACATCTGGGGTTCATTCCGGGGAGTACACCCGATGTCATTTTTTGGAAAAAAAACTTTGTAGTACACTGTTTATCACAAAATTTGGGTTCATTGTAGTACAATGATATTTTACATTTGGATCATTTGGTTTTGTTTCAAATGATTTATCCAATGTGGGTTTCCCTTGTAGTTCACCCGATATGTCACATTTTGGGATACAAAGTAGTACACGGATTATCACAGAGAAAAGATTTCCCGTATCCCTTCGAAAAATAAATTTTCAGAGAGATTCAAAAAGGGGACACAGGTGCTGCGTTAAATTTCATAGTGGCCCTTGCAAAGGGCAAGCTTGCACTGAAGAATTAACCAGGGGCTTTCCAAACCCAGGGGAGAGGGATCCTTTCCCCTGTGCCCCAAAAGCAAAATTTCCAGAAAAATGGGACCCTTATTTTTATCAAAAACACAAACCCCAAAAAGGGCCTTCCCCCAGCCCCAAAGGCCCGGATATAGGGCGGGAACCCCAGTAGCCCGGCAACACAAAACCCCTGTGCTATTTTGGGGAAAAAATTAAAACAGGTGCAGATAAAATAATGCGCAGAAACTCACACAACCCCTTTCCCCTAGGGGGGGGAAACCCGAATTTATGAAAAAATGGAACCCAAAAGGGGGGTTTTTTCAAAGGAAAAGGGAAAAAATTTTTAATTTCCCGTTTCTGATTTCGGGGTTACATCCCGTTCATCCTCCAGAGGCACTCAAAAATTTCTGCTGGTGCAGTCACTGTACAAAATTACTTACCTGTTGATTGAGTTCATCCTGTATATCCTCCAGGTGCACTCACTTTCTGCTGGTGCAGTCTTTGTACTACATTACTTTCCCGCAATGATCCTGGTTAATTGTATTATCCTCCGAGTGCGCTCATATTTGCTGGGGGCAGCACTGTGTACATCACTACTTTTTCCTGTACGATCCTAGTTTTCATTCCCGTATTCCTCCAGGGCTGAAACCCCAATTCTGTGGTGCAGTCACTGGGGTAATACATTACTTATCCCGTTTGATCCTGAGTTACATCCTGTTTATCCCCCAGGCTGCGTCATATTCTGTGGTGCAAGCCCATGTACATACATTCTTATCCTGTTTGATCCTGAGTTCATCCTGATTATCCTCCAGAACTGCACCCCATTTCTGGGGTGCAGTCCTGTACCCTACATTACTTATCCTGTACGTCCTGGTTACATCCCTGTATCATCCCCCCAGATTGCGCTCACTTTTGTGGTGCCACTGTACATACATTATTATCCTGTCCTGTCCTGGTTACACCCTGTTTTTCCTCCAGAGCTGCGTCCTATTCTGCTGGTGCGTCACTGTACATACTTTAAACTTATCCTGTACTGTTCCTGAGTTACATCCTGTTTACCTCAGAGCTGCGCTCATTTTTTGTGGTGCAGTCTTGTATTAATTATTATCCTGTATGTTTGAGTTACCCCTTTTTATCCTCCAGAGCTGCGCTCACTAGTCTGCTGGGTGCGTCATGTACAAATTTAAACTTATGCTGTATGATCCTGAGTTACACCCCTGTATTTCCTCCAGAGCTCACTCATATTCTGCTGGTGCAGTCAGTGTACATACATTATTTATCCTGTATTTTTCCTGAGTTCATCCTGTATTACCCTCCAGAGCTGAAATAATTTTGCTGGTGCAGTCATGTACATACATTACTTTCCTTATGATCCTGAGTTACTTCCTGTTACCCTCCAGATCTGCGCTCCTTTCTCTGGTGCAGTCCTTTACTACATTACTTACCCCTGTATGATCCTGGTTCTCCTGTATTATCCCCCAGAGCGCACTCACTTTTGCTGGTGCAGTCCTATTAATACATTAACTTTCCGTCTACTGAGTGAATCCTGTATTATCCTCCAGAGCTGACTCACTTTCTGGGGGCGCCCCTGTAATACATTATTATCCTGTACTGATCCTGAGTTACATCCTTTTTTTCCTCAGAGCTGCGCTAACTATTCTGCTGGTGCAGTCCTGTAAATACTTACTTACCCTGTACTGATCCTGAGTTACATCCTGTATTATATCCAGAGCTGCGCTCACTATTCTGTGGTGCAGTCCTGTAAACATTTCTTTTTCCTGTACTGATCCTGAGTTAAATCTGTTTATCCGCGAGCTGTGCTCCTATTTGCGGGTTTGCGTCACTGCTGCAGACCTCCACTCTTGGCTGTCATATGACTTTGCTTTGACTCTACATTTCGTCCACCCATGACTCTATATAAATGTTAAGCTCGCCGTTCCTGCACGCTCTGTTGCGCTGAGTTTATAAGCAACATATGAACTTACGAGACATAAAACTGTCTAAAACAACATAAACTCTCGGGACGCCCAGATCCCCCATCGTCTTCACAGTATTTAGTGAGTGCAAAAAAATTTCTACAAATAACGTTTTATTCTGCAATAAAATACCGACGAGTCCTTGCGACGACTCCACTCAGATAAGAAATGTCGGCCATTAAGCCGAGTGTGCCGCCATCTATCGCACATAATCACATTCCACCAAGCAAAAAACAGCTCCAGAAAAATAAGAGTAAATTAAAGGCGAATAAAAAACCGCAAAACCCCAACGATGGGACGGAAGGTCCCAGGGATCAGGGAGGCTGAAAACCGGGCCGCCGCGCCAATGACCTCCCAGCTCCCTAGTTATGTAACCTCACAATGAGTGCAAGGGGGAAAATGGGGGGAATAAGATCTTATCATTATAAACCATAGTAACACAATAGTAACAGTCACGGAATCCTGAAACACTGCAACATTTCTAAAAGTATAATAGAAGCGGAGGTGTCTGTTCTGGATACCCCGCGCATGGATGTATGACTCATCTTGTGACATCATCAACTAATCCTAGGGCTTCCGGTTTTTATATTGTGTGACCTCTAGACTGACTTACTAAAAACTAATCACAAACTGCTTGCTTTTTATATTGGTGTTTTGTTGTTTTTTTGTGGGGTTTTTTTATTTTGGGTTGTTTGTTTCCCTAACCCTTTTTCTTTTTTTTTGGTTGGGGCCGTTGTTTGCCCTTTTTACTGTATGTGTCCGGGTGCGGGTTTTTTTGGTTGCTTGTTTTGTGCCTTGCGGGTTTGGGGGGTTTTTGTTGGGGTTTTTGTGTTGTTTTCCCTGACCCCATAAGGGGGCCTTTGACCCCATTTTAATCTTTTAACCAAAACCCAAACTGCCTGCTATTATTATTGACCCCATAACCTTCTATGCTCAAAAATCAAAAAAATGACCCTATATTTGTTTTGACCTCATAGACTCACTGTGCTTTTCCCATCATCCAACCCTAGACTACCCCCCAAAATGTTTTTGTGACCTCACTGCATAGTGACACGATCAACCAGTCAAAAACTAGCCTGCGATATATTGTGTGACTTCATCATCTCACTGTGACGTCATCAACCAATCCCAGACTCTCCTGCTGCATAGTGTATGTGTCTCATTGTACTGATCCTGTGACAACACAATTTGATCAAAGGCTGAGCTAGTATATAGGTCATGTGACCTCCTTGTACTGTGACATCACTATCTAATCCCAGACTAACCTCCCTATAGCTTTTTTAGTCACTGTAAAAATTTCTGTTGGTCCCATTCAATCCAGAAACCTGTTGCATACCCTATGTTGACCCCCCCCCGGGCGCATCATTTTTAAAATTGACCTGATAATACTGCGTGACCTCACTGTGACATATCTCCCGTATAGATTGCCCGTTCTTTGACCTTGTGGAAATCAATTCCCTCACTTAAAATCATCATCCAGTATAGACTGACATGTTAACGCCTTATGACATATGTGGCATATCTTCCGTATGACTGACCTCAGGGCGTAACTTCAAGCCTTGGGCCCGGTGCGAAAAAGGAAATGGGGCCCCCTTTTTCCCTGCCCTTTACAATCGGGTTTTCTTAGTGGAGGATGGTTTTTGGGGCCCCCGGGGCTGCGGGGCCCCGGTAGCGACTGCTGTAGCTATGCCCCTGACTGCCTGATTCAATTTTATGACATACTTCCTCATGTGACTTTTCCATTCAAAAAAAGTGACCAGTAATATTGACCTTGTGACATCGCTTCCTCATTGTGACATCATCATCCAGCATAGCTGCCCTGTTAATCTCCTTATGTATCACTTCTCACTTGACTCACTTCAGTATGATGGGCCCGTTTAAATCACCTTTTAAAAATCACTTCCTCATTGTGGCATCATCATCCAGTCATAGACTGGCCTGTTACATCAACCTTATAACATCACTTTCTTGTGGATCATCCCATTAAGAATGTTTACATCTCCTTAGACATCACTTCTCACTGTGACTCATCACCAGTTAAAAGACTGAGGGGAAAACCGGCCCCTTTTGACACTCTTCCTCCCGTACCGCTGTTGCACTAGTCTGCAGGGTCTAGTTCTCGGGGGCCGCGTTTACGCGTCCTGTACCGTCGCAGTATAATGCGGCTCATTTCCACATATATCCATTTAAGGGTAATTTATTACACAAGCTGACACTATCATTTACCTGGAGCTCTCAGACTATTACATCTGTGACCGGCCGTCATTTATCATTTATATATTATGTCTCAAGGTCACTGTGTCATCATGAAAATGAAAGAAAAATCGAAAAATCTGCCGGATCAGGTGATGCTAAGAAAAGGTCCCAATGTTGTTTAGGAATAATGCTGTGAGGGACTTAAAGGGAAACTCCAATTCTTAATCCCAAAAATACGAAAGGAAGGTGTCTTCCCAAAATGGCCGGCCGAATCAGACAAAAAAGGGGTTTTTTGTATCCAAATGGGGCCCCCTATCCGAAAACAGGAAAGGAAGTGTGTGCTTCCAAAATGGCCGCCAAATGTGTTCTTCTTTTATGGCTGCCCCTATCCAGAAAATAAAGGAAGGAAATGTGTGTCTTAAAAGACTGCCCTATCCAAAAAATACTGACTTTTGGCAATGGGGTACTTTTACCTGCCTATACGGGCCTATACCCCTATACTGCCTATATTATGGGGGCCTATACTTGTCATTGGGGGACCTATACCTGCTTATGGGGGACCTATGCTTGCCTATACTGACTAAGGGGGCCTATACTGACTATGGGGGCCTATGCCTGCCTACCATACAAAATATGTTGGGGGACCAATACCTGCCTACAGAACATGGAGGGACATATACCTGAAAAAAAAAGACGCAGACTTACCTGCCTCAGACCGGGGGCCCTTTTTAAACCAAAACTACTGGGGGGGAAAATTTACTTCCTACCTACTTTTTTGGGGGCCCCATAAGGAATTTGGGTGATCCTTCCTATCATAGAAAAGGGGGCACCCAACTTTTTTAATAAGTGCCCCCAAATTCTGGGTTAAAACCCCCCCCCCCCCCCCCCTCCAATAGCAGGAGGTATATGGGGTTGGGAAAATGGGATCTAAAATATTTGTGAGGTAGATTCTGCAGGAATGAGTCGTGGCCGGGAGAAGATATCATGATGGTCTGGGCCGGATGGAGAATAAGGTAAGTGAAACAACTCCGAACAGGAAAGACATCACCTGTGAGTCCTTAAATGTAACTACACTGTAATCAGTTACTTGTCTGCAGAGCCTGTGTACACTGGTGTTTACCACTATATGGTCACTGTATGTGGGTAGTATACAATCTGCAGAGCCTGAAAATGAAATAGAGAAAAACACAAAGGGGGCGCACAATTGTGAATTAAGTATGAACAGAATGAAATGTTGAATAGATGTAGGCGTGCTCACCTCTTGCGGTTGCGCTCCTAGTATAGAGGCACAACTCTCATAAGCGTTTGCGGGGCTTTTGTGATACCGTAGCCCTTGACACGGCAGCCGCTGGTCTGGTGCAGTTCGGCGCTCAGGTGAACGCGGAATCGGTCTGGAAGCAGGAGAAAAAATGACGGACCCGGCGCACGTCAGATTCCGATAAAAAGCCAAAGATGCTGGCTAAATTTAAAAATGTCTTTTATTCTTAAAAAGTGCAGGGGTAGTATGCCCTCGCACTATTAAAAACATAGACTAAAATAACCCAACGCGTTGGGTTATTTTAGTCTATGTTTAGTCTATGTTTTTAATGGTGCGAGGGCATACTACCCCTGCACTTTTTAAGAATAAAAGACATTTTTAAATTTAGCCAGCATCCTTGGCTTTTTATCGGAATCGCACGTGCGCCGGGTCCGCCATTTTTTCTCCTGCTTCCATCTGCAGAGCCTGTGTACACTGGTGTCTACACTATATGGTCACTATATGGGGGTGACATATAGTCTGCAGAGCCTGTGTCTACTGGTAGCTACTACTATATGGTCACTGTATGGAGGTAATATACAGTCTGCAGAGCCTGTGTACACTGGTGTCTATGAGTATATGGTCACTGTATGGAGGTAATATACAGTCTGAAGAGCCTGTGTACACAGGTATCTGCCAATATACGTTTACTATGTGCTGGTAATATTCAGTCTGCACTATATGGTCACTCTATGGCGGTAGTATAGAGTCTGTGTACAGTGGTACTACCACTGTATGATCACTGTATGAAGGCAATATACAGTCTGTAGAGACTGTTTACACTGGTGCCTACCACTATATGGTCACTGTATGGAAATAATATACAGTCTGCAGAGCCTGTGTACACTGGTGTCTAACACTATATGGTAACTGTATGGAGGTAATATATGGTCTGCAGAGCCTGTGTACACTGGTATTCACCACTATATGGTCACTGTATGGTGGTAATATACAGTCTGCAGAGCCTGTGTACACTGATGTCTACCACTACGTGGTCATTGTATGGAGGTAATATACAGTCTGCAGAGCCTGTGTACACTGGTGTTTACCACTATATGGACACTGTATGGAGGTAATATACAGTCTACAGAGTCTGTGTACACTGGTAGCTTCCACTATATGGTTACTGTATGGAGGTAATATACAGTCTGCAGAGCCTGTGTATACTGGTGTCTATCACTATATGGTCACTGTATGGAGGTAATATACAGTCTGCAGAGCCTGTGTACACTGGTACCTACCACTATTGGATCACTGGATGGTGGTTAAATTGGTTGTAGTGTAATGGTTTAGGTTCAGGCACAGTTTGGCTGAATAGGTTATACAACGTCCAGAAAAGCTAGGTAATGGCAAACTCCTGAATTAGTTTTCTTCCAGAGCCTTTACACAGTAGTTGGGTATAGTGGGTGTGACTTTTTGTGACATTTCTGGTCACCTTACTATACAGACAATACAGCAGGAAGGAAGTGTGTGTCTCCAATATGGCTGCTCCTATACAGATAATACAGGAATGAAGTGTGTCTCCCCTATATGGCCTCCCCCATACAGACAATACAGGAAGGAAGTATGTGTGTCCAACATGGCTGCCCACATACAGATAATACAGAAAGGAAGTGTTTCTCCAATATGGCAGCCCCTATACAGACAATACAGGAAGGAAGTATGTGTCTCCAATATGGCTGCCTCTATACAGACAATACAGGAAGGAAGTATGTGTCTCCAATATGGCTGCCCCTATACAGACAATACAGAAAGGAAGTATGTCTCCAATATGGCTGCCCCTATTAAGACAATAAAGGAAGGGTGTCTCCAATATGGCCGCCCCCATACAAATAATACAGATAGAAAGTGTGTCTCCAATATGGCTGCCCCTATACAGATAATACAGGAAGGAAGTGTGTGTCTCCAAAATGGCTGCCCCAATACAGATAATACAGGAAGGAAGTGTGTGTCTCCAATATGGCCATCCCGATACAGATAATACAGGAGGGAAGTGTGTGTCTCCTATATGGCCTCCCCTATACAGACAATACAGGAAGGAAGTATGTGTCTCCAACATGGCTGCTCATATACAGATAATACAGAAAGGAAGTGTATATCCCAATATGGCCACACCTATACAGACAATACAGGAAGGAAGTGTGTCTCCAATATGGCCGCCCCTATACAGACAATACAGGAAGGAAGTATGTGTCTCCAATATGGCTGCCCCTATACAGACAATACAGGAAGGAAGTATGTCTCCAATATGGCCACCCCTATTAAGACAATACAGGAAGGAAATGTGTCTCCAATATGGCCGCCCCCCTACAAATAATACAGATAGGAAGTGTGTCTCCAATATGGCTGCCCCTATACAGATAATACAGGAAGGAAGTGTATGTCCATTACGGCCACCCCTATACAGATAATACAGGAAGGAAGTGTGTGTCTCCAATATGGCTGCCCCTATACAGATAATACAGGAAGGAAGTATGTGTCTCCAATATGGCCGCCCCTATACAGACAATACAGGAAGGAAGTATGTCTCCAATATGGCCACCCCTATTAAGACAATACAGGAAGGAAGTGTGTCTCCAATATGGCCGCACCTATACAGATAATACAGGAAAAAAAGTGTATGTCCATTACGGCCACCCCTATACAGATAATATAGGAAGGAAGTGTGTGTCTCCAATATGGCTGCCCCTATACAGATAATACAGGAAGGAAGTGTGCGTTCTCCAATATGGCTGCCCCTATACAGATAATACAGGAAGGAAGTGTGTGTCTCCAATATGGCCGCCCCTATACGGATAATACAGGAAGGAAGTGTGTGTCTCCAATATGGCCGCCCCTATAAGGATAATACAAAAAGGAAGTGTGTGTCTCCAATATGGCCGCCCCTATACAGATAATACAGGAAGGAAGTGTGTCTCTAATATGGCAGCTTCCAAAGACGTTTTTAAAAATGAAAAGCTAGTACTCAACAAACTCATCCTTTCTCTTCTACAGACTGAAATCTAAAGAATTAGGGCTTGTCCCTGATAGAGACTAGATAGCAGAGAGGTGTCAGCTCTCCTGTATGTGTCACTGCTTCAGCCATTTTGTCAGCTTACTAAAGTTTTCACACAGTCCGAGAACAATTGTCTGTTCTTTTGTAAGCTTCAAGCTCATGGTCAGATATGAAGGAACTCTTCAGGATAAGATATGATTGTTTGAAGGGCTTGACTGCAAAGGTGCGGACGATAGGGACATTTGCCACTATGACATGCTTAAGTCTGTAGGCTTTGTTTTCTATTAAACAGAGTATTCTGATCACAGCTCTGAGTCCTGTTGTCATTTTACTCTCTATATCTGGATATAGGAAATAATTTTTTTAGTTTGGAATACCATAGCATTATCATACAAGGAAGTTGACCTTAACAAATTAGCATCCCTGGGTGGGCATGGTTACTACATCGGTGAAGGAGGATTTCGGAAGGCCAGACGGGCCAAAAACGGCATCACTGCCAGGTAAGAGCTTATCTTACTTAAAACTCTGTCCTCCCTGAGTTTCCTCTGCATGTATTGGAGCGTGGGTGTTGTATAGGTCCTTGCCTGCAAGGGTATGTTCACATGATGTACTGCGGCCCGCCGGCCCCATTGACATTCATTACTCGTGGCGCGTATTCGCCGCGAATAATTGACATGTCACTTATCTCCCCGCGCGTACAATACGATTGTATTGTATGAGCGGGGAGAGGAGGCGCAATCCATAGTTCTCTATGAGAACACCATGTGAACATACCCTAATTGCCATGCCATGTTATTTAGTACGGAATAACTGTAATACTGTGGTATAATATGTCTCTAATTGATACCTTAGTTATAATTTTTGGATGTGCAGTTTTCTGTATTTTTGTGCTCTCGGTGTTTTATAAACTTGCGGAACATGCATGGAAGGTAGAAGAGGGGAATCTGGACCTCACTTGCACTTCCTAAGTAAATATACTCCAAACCAGACACCATTGGAATTTAAGGGAGGAAGTCCAATTAGAGGGGAAAAGTTCCCAAACCAGGCACTCTACTAAAGGGAGGAAGCCCATTTGGAGGAAAACACGAAGGGAAATCAAAGTTATAACAAAGAGCACAAGAATATGGGTAACCAATTGACCAAAAATGAGGATTTTAAGAAGGTAAAGCAAGTAGTGTCAGATGGAGCAAGAGCAGAGTGGGCATTGGAAAAGTGATTCAGAAGATAGAAGGTTGGGAGGGACATTGGCTTGATTCTGAAAAGTGGAAGAAGGTTCATAGGGAATTCGGAGGTTCATTGAAGGATCAGAGTTAGATGAACTTATGGAAAAATGGTGTCAAGTAGCGGAGGATTTAGAGAGTGGAGAAGAATTGGCAGCTGGTGAGAAACCCACCGCATCACTGCCATGTCTTTCACACCAGGAGTCAACTATCCTGGTGGCAGAGTCCAGTCCAGCCGGGTGGATCTTCCCCATGTGTGGCCAGCAAAATCCAGAGTGGAGAGATACCTGTTTTAATTGTGGTGCATCAAAACCTACAGGAGAAGGTGTATATCCCGTTCTCAATAAAACTCAGCTTGTGCCCTGTTCTGCTGCTACTCAGTTGTGCAGCTCCACTGAGACAACTGCAGCTGGAGCAGACAACATGACCTTACTGCTCAAGCCTCTGGCTTATCAACAAAGGCTGGCAGCAACCTGGCGGGACCTCGGTTACAATTGATGCAGGCATTTGTAAATGGGTTTAACCCTCTCATACTCTCAAAAGAGAGTGCAGAGCCCCCAAACAGCAGGGAAATCGACAGCATGGGGACCGAGAATCTCAGGATTCCTTATCCCCTCCTCTTGCCAGCCAACCCAGCCCATAGGAAGAGGGAAACCCCATGATACCTATTTTTGTTCCAATCACGTTCAGTCCACCGGGTTATTTACAATGCTCAATAGCATCAGGCTCATCTGTACCCTTTCTTATTGACACCGGGGCAGCCAGATCAGTCATACGTGAAGAATGGGTACCTAATGAAGTGCTTTCTGATGATTACTGCTGTAGGGTTGGATGGCAAGGACACTCGTTGTAACTTAACTGTTCCTCTTACCTGCCACATTGGTGATCATACCATTATGATTAATGAAACATGTTCAACCTCCCTTTTGGGAGTTGATGTTTTGGCTGCTCTGAATGCTATCATTGAATACTTTAAAACATACTATATATATATACTGATGATGTTGCATGTATACTGGCTGCTCTTAACTATGTACAGAGCCAGGCCATTCTTCCTTTAACTCCAGGTCAAGGGCTCATGTTGCAGCAGGTACCCTCCTATTTGTGGGCCACATCCAAGACAGACATTGGACTCCTTTCAGTACCCTCTGCTGAAGTCCATTTAAAATCCAGGTGTACTCCCCCATGTTTGGGACAGTACCCCTTGACTGTAGCACAAAATAACAGCAGATTTCTGCTCTTCTGGAAGCAGGGGCATTGGTTAAGATAAACTCCCCAGCAAACATGTCTATTACCTGTAAAGAAGAAGTCCATACCTAGTCAGCCTGCCACCTATCAGTTCATGATTTACGAGTCATCAATGCTGTTACTATAGCATTAACCCCTGTTGTACCCAACCCCCACACATTGTTGTCTCAGATAGTGCCAAATGCCACATGTTTTTCAGTAATTGACCTTGTTAACGCCTTTTTTCAGCATTCCCCTATTTGCTTTTACCTTCCAATCACAGCAGTACGATTGGACTTGGTTACCCCAAGGGGCCCAAAATAGCTCTATCCAGTACTCTCAAGTCTTGCAATCTGCTGGCTGGTCTCCTCCATCAGAAACTTCCCTTCTCCAGTATGTTGATGATAGCAGCTCCTAATGAATCTACCTGCCAACAGGCCACTATCTCCCTTTTAACTTTTCTTGCATAAGAAGGTTGCAAGGTAACAAGAGACAAACTCCAGTTCTGCCAACAAAAGGTCTTATTCCTAGGACATTGCATTGGGTCTGGCACGTGTCATCTCACACCTGAGCGTGTTCAGGCGATTCAATCCCTTTAGATCCCAAGAGGGGTGAAACAGCTTCGTACCTTTTTAGGTCCTGTCTCCTTTTGCAGGCCCTGGATAAGGAATGCATCAGACCAAATGCAAGCCTTATATGATTGTTTATCCTCTGCCCCTTTTTCCATCACACCTGAGGCAGAGGATAAATTTTACTTTCTCAAACTAATGATCATGGCATCTCCTACATGGGCCTTCCTAATTACATGCTCCCCTTCAGTCTCTACTGCATGGATTTGCAGGCCACGCTAATGCACATTGCTCCCATCAGAGACCGGTGGCCTATAACTCAGCCAGACTTGACCCTGTGGCCAGAGGTTCTCCTTCTTGTGTACAAGCAGTGTCCGTAGTAACGCTAATGCTTGACAAAGCCTCTGAAATCATTCTGAATTACCCTGTTACCATCTATACGCCTCATGACATTTTGGGAATCCTTTCTCAAGTGCAACCCAAACATCTATTCAAGGCCCGCCAGTAGCGACTGCAATGTGCCCTCCTCTTGCCACCACATGTCACTCACCAATGTTTTACAGCTTTGAAACCAGCCACTCTCTTGCCCATTGAGTCTGCAGAGTCAAAAGGAGGGGAGGATGGGGGAAGTAGTGACGAGGAGGGGAGACAGGCTTATTTGCAAAGTATTTTGAACACCACTTTGATGTGTATCTTGATCATGAATGTGTCTCTCTGATGGAACAGAAAACATCAGGTTTTCAACATGTTACAAAAGTCCCTTTGGATAACTTTGATTTCGAGTTTTTTGTAGATGTAGATGATTCAATAAGCCTGGGAGAGAATGGCAGATACCACACTGGATATGCGGTCGTCACCCAACACGAGATAATAAAGGCAGAGTCGCTTCCCCCTCATGCATCAGCGCAGGAGGTGGAACTGACAGCTCTCGCTGAGGCATGTAGAGTGGTGGAAGGTAGAATGGTAACTGTCTATTCAGACTGAATGGTATGCCTTTGGGGTAGCCCATGATTATGGTCCTATCTAGAAGGCTGAGTTTCCTTAATTCCACAGGTAAAGCCATTAAAAATGGTGAAGTTATAAACTGACTGAGTTCAAACTCTGTTGCTGCACTCCAAAGCTGCAATCAAAGTCAAAGCGCAGACTGGAGATCGTACACCAAAAGCGCAAGGAAACCGCAAGACAGATGGAGCTGCAAAGGAGGCATCCAAGCAGCCACGGTGTGTGACAACAAAGACTACAGAAGCCATATTGGTGTGCAGTGACCCAGTGATGCCCAAGGCCATAAAGACTTTCCAGCAACAAGCAGATGCAGAAGAGGAGGACTAGAGCAGGTGCTCCCCAGGGCACTGTATCCCTTAATTATGCAAGCCCTACATGGACAGACTAATGTGTCAAAACAAGCTATGATGGACATCATCACAAAAGTGTCTTATGCACCGGGTGTATCAGGTGCAGTGACTAGGTGTATCCGTTCCTGCATGACATGAGCTCTGCATAATCCAGGAAAACACATGGTAAAGCCTCTCTATCCATTTCAGTGAGTGCAGATTGATTACATACAGCTGCCAAAAGTAGGCGTATACGAGTATGTGTTGGTGTGTATCGATCTATCTTCATGATGGCCTGAAATCTACCCCATGGCAAGTGCAACTACAAGAGCTACAGCCAAGAAACTGATGACTGAGCTAAGATGCCGGTATGGAGTACCTGAGGTAATTGAGTAAGGCAGAGGACCACATTTCACAGGTTAAGTCATGTCTGAAGTAATAACAGTTTGGCGTACAGCAGGCATTCCACACCCCTTACCACCCGCAGAGTAGTGGGAAGGTAGAAAGGTTAAATGGCACTCTCAAGTTAAAAATCAGAAAAGCCATGGAAGAGACAGGAAAGTTATGGACAGAGTGCTTGCCACTTGCATTGTTCTCTGTCTGGTACATCCCAAACAGGAAAACTAAGCTCTCACCATATGAGATAATGTTTGGTGATGTGCCGAGGTTGGGCCTGTATTTTCCTCAGCAACTGCCACTCCATCATAGCAAGCTGGCCCGATATGTCTCGGGACTACATGCCAGACTAGCTTAAGTGAAAAAACAAGTGTACTCTTCCATTCCAGATCCAGATGCTGACCAAGGGAGTCACAAGCTGCAACCTGGCGACTGGGTGGTAACCAGAAAGAACGTCAGCGGAAGTCTTGATGCTAAGTACGAGGGTTCATACCAAGTGTTGCTGACTATAGCCACCTCAGTGAAGTTGGAAGGAAAACCAAACTGGATACACACCAGCCATTGCAAACTTGTGATTGCGCCTCCAAGATGTTTATTTTACTTTTTGTATGTTTGATATGTATTGTCAAGAAAGGATTCTCCTCTCTATATACACAAAAAAATTATGAGAACAGGTTCCTAAAACACCATACAGTAATATGGAAAGGGATAAATAGTGTCACCAGTCTAGCTGATTTTTGGCTATGTATACACTCTCATGTATCAGCTGAAAGCTTCCCATATTTGGCCATACCTGTGACATGGGAAGAGTTGGTGAGGTGGGGAAACTTTTCAGAAAAATTGGCAAATAATGAGACAAGTAACATTAAGATGCAAAATGCAACAGTAGGCGTCCCTGTAGTAGGGTGGATAACGCCCCCATGGTGGTAAGGAAACCTTACCAGTCAAAAAGGTAGTAGCCAATATATGGCTCTTAAGGGGGGTAAGTGGACTCCCCAAAAAAAGGAGTAGGACAGAGAGCTTCGGAGAGCTCCCATTTTAGGACTTGCAGACAAGTTTTATACCTACCACTGACAACTTAGATGCATTTAACCCTCTCTTCTAGGAAGGTACATATACAATACCACTTGGGAATATGGGAGCTTGTTACCTGAAGGAAATAAGACTATATATGCTAAATTCCGTGGAAATTTCCCATGTAATGAAGACTCAGGTTATACACCTGGCAGACCCACCTGTGAAAACCCAGATGCCAGGTGCTGTAGCTTCCTTGGATAAATACCTGGTTGGTGTATATTACAAAATGTGACAATCCTTGTAGACTTAGCACACCGGCTGCTGTTACAACACTCTGCCTTTTGGGACTTACCTCCTGAAGTTTATTAGGTTTGTGGATACAAGGCCCTGAAGTGGTTGCCTGTAGGTGTTAGTGGATCCTGCACATTTGCCCGATTGACCCCAGCTACTTTTATCATACCTGCTGATCCTGTAGACCAAATCAAGTTTCGTAGACACAAGTTACACAAGAGAGCTGCAGATAAACCGAGACCGGATGGTAGGCCATATCTGGTCCAGACGAGTGTAAGCAACAAAATAGTCAGCACCTTGTTTCTATACCCTATGGTGATGCATATGTGAGAATAGAGACACCTTTTCCTTCCTTGATCCAGTGAATTGGGTTAGAGGGTTACGTGGATGGCTTATGGGAATAATACAAGGTGTGTTGCAAGTTTTTCTGCTACTGCTTTTAATATATATGATGATTAAAGCTACTTTATTTTATTTTTCAATGCCGTGCAAAAGATCAAAGAAACATGGGCGACGTGAAATGCTTTAAAACCCACGTTGAGAAAAGGGATAGCGCCTGGGTCAAGTTATTTTGTTTTTTACAGGGCTTCCCTTGGGAAAGGTCAGCGACCCGACCGTTGTCAGTTACTTGGGACGTTGGGCATGCCAGTGGGGGAAAAAAAAACCCGGGTTTGGATTTGATTTAGTAACAAAAAACTTGTTCATTCTCCTGCCCGGTTTTCGGGAAGAACATGAACATGTGGGTGCAAAGGGGGAGGGCTTGAATCCAAAAACCGCGGACACAATCCGTCCACCTACATTGATTGTAATAAATCTCAATTTACTATAATATTTCATGTGTATTAACATTTCACAGACCCAACTTTGCTTCCAAATTGCATTTTTAACCCCTTTTTGGATGGAATATGGATCTTTTGTTTTAGGGAGTATGGAGGGGTGACTTGTGGCCACTCCCTATGAAATAAAACGAACTGCCAAAATCTCCCTTTCCCCTGTCAGTCCCCCATGTGGATTTTTGGGGGTAGCAAGGGTTGCCATGCCAATAAAGGTTTCCATAGCTCTTATTACTTCCTGCCTATGGCAGGAGGTAATAAGGGTGACATCTTTGTACACCCTTCTTCACGGTGTATATAATGCAAAGGGTGTACAAATGATCGCTTCCCCTAGGAGTCCAGTTCCTTACAACACAGCCTTTTCCAGTTAACAAATAATTTTTTTTCTAAAAAATATACACATAATTAGTATTGTCATGTCCATAAAAATCCCACTTTTTTAAAATTTTAAATTATCATCCCGTTTCTGAAACCATTGAGGGGGAAACAATTCCCAATGACAAAATTGTGGGACGGGGGGTTTGTGTGACTGGTCCCAAAAAATTTGAATAAAAAGTGATCAGAAAGTCACAGTTTTTCCAAAATGATACCAAGAAAAACTACACCAGTCCGCAAAAAAACAAGCCCCCGCTCACTTCCATCGGTGGAAGAACAAAAAAGTTATGGGTCGCAGAAAATGCCGCAAAGTTAAAAAGTGGAAAAAGTTTTATAGGCTTCACGATAATAAAAACCCGTCATATTTGGTATCACCGGAATCGTAACGACCAGCAGAATCCAGATAAGACATCATTTATACCAAAGGGAGAACACCAGAAAAACAAAACCCCCCTAAACATGGCGCAAGTACGGGTTTTTTTTTCACATTCAACTCCACAAAGAATTTTTAGGTTTTCTGTATGTTATATAGTATAGTACAAGAAAAATGTACCTAGCAGATCCCTTCAATAAGTACAAAACTCTTTTACCAACGTTATATGATAGAAACAGTTTAAGAGGAAAATAGGTCAAAAAAATAACTTTTATTAAAATATATTAAAATTTAATCGTTGTCTATCTCAAAAACTACACAAATTGTGGGAAGCAAAACAACATCCACCGGAGTGGGTCAGTAGTGTTATACAAAAACTGGCCCTATTAACCTAGTATTACTCTTCCTAATGAGTAAGTTACAGGTTAATCGCCCCGATAAGGGCGTTACTGCTCAGCATCTGCTTGCCCTAAAAAAGCTCCCTGTTATTCCTCATGGTCCCGTCCCCATGTTTCAATCATCCATGACATCTTCAGGGGACAGTCTGGAAAGATGTTGTGGGACCATTGTGTCCTTGGGTACAGTGACATATTGATTGCTGTAATAATACAAGGCACGAGAGTATAAAGGGTAGATGAATACCTGATGGTGTTACTCATTGTAGAAAACCACTTTTCATGCCGTGTTTACATAAACAAATAAGGACACTACCGTACATTTCAATTCAGCATAATGACACAACCTTATGGATTTGTCATGTACACCTGTAAAAACCACCAGGCTGTGGATGCACAAAAACAAAAAGGGCATAAGATAAAACAACTAAAACCCAAAAAAGGTCCCCCCCACCCCAAAGCATTACTCCCATTGTAACTTTACTATTTTGTTTTGAATGTATGTCAATCTCACGCCCTGTAAGTGGCCCCATAACAGCGTGGCTGTGGGTGAGACGGACGAAGCTGGGCGGCGCGCGAGAAGATAAAGGAGCGCTCACGGCGCCTCCGTGACATCACATAGACTGCGCCAGCGCAATGGAAAGCTGCGCGAGCGAGGCGTCCCTATTACGGCCTTGCGCAGATGAGCATGCGACAACGGGGCAGACAGGAATGAGCAGTTGATTTTTTAAAACCATGCTCAGTTATTCAGCTAGTGAATACGACATTTAATGGTAGGAAAAAGAAAATTGTAGTCTGTTCCAATTCTCCTAGGGACATTGTTAAAGTCATTTGGGTTTATGCTCAGCTAAAATCAAGATTTAATTCAACAATGTTGCTATGTAAACAGGAAGAAAAGAAACACTTTATAAATTGCTGCTGGAAAATCCAACTGTCATTTAACCATTTGGTGGCTTTGTATTTAGGTGAATGTCCAGAAGCATTCCTTCTGCAGTAATAATCTGTCCAAGTTTCCGACGTCTTTTGAGATGGGAGTAACTCGATCAATGCCCCTCCATTTGAGGTCATTTGAGTTCCCCCCATGTATTGAGTTTTATGACGTGAGATTGGTGTGTCACGTTGATGGCGAAATTATGCCAAATGTCCCCAATCCTACGTGCAGCTGTCTTGTGGTTTTACCCACATACCCCAATCCGCATGCACAGGTTATCGGATATACCACAGTGTGGTCTTACAGTTTAATATACATCTATAACCGCAAAAATTTATATGCAGATCTATATTTTCCAATGCACCAAAATAGATACAATATTAATATCTTGGAAGGTAAACTACAAAATAAAATGAACTTTTTAATTATAGTTTTAAAAATTATGAGAGAACAAGATTACTTCCAATTATATTCCAAACAGAGCAATTCCTACTAATAAGATACCCACACCGTAAGGGATAAAGGAGATGAAGAACATTACACAAGGAGAATACCTACACCATCCTGCGATGTTCCTATCTATGCTTATGCCATAATGTACGGTAAATGATGCGTCCTGATAAAGGACGTCCCCGTCTGGAACCTTTCCACTGTACAATAATTTTCCCTAACTTACCCTAAACACTAGTTTGTGCAAAAAATAATTTAGTGAGTGTTAAAATCATAAAAGTTGCTATTGTGCAAATTATAAACTTTAATTATAATACTTCCCACCTCATGTAATAGTCCCGACATGTTTCAGTACATACTTTACTTCCTCAGGGGACAAATTTGTAGGCTGTGGGAAAAAAGTTAGGAATCCCCCCAAATTTGCTTAGGGTAACCTTTTTTACAAAGGAGCTAATCAATACCATAAACGTAGTGGGGTTATTAAAAGGATGGTGAATCCGGAGCTAGGGTCTAGATGCGGCTTGGTTTGCCGCATACCCGAATGTGCAAACTGCCCAGTTTTATACTATTTCCCCGGTTCCCTTGCTCCATAAGGACACACTCTACTTATTTTTAAAAACCCGCAATACTTCCCTTTTTTGCCGCGATGGTGCTTCACAAACCCGGGAAACACATTTAGTGCTCATATCCGGATGTTGAATACCCGCATCGTAAAAGTGGGGCAGAAGTGGGGCCCGGCAAGCCATCCACCGCGTCTTTAAAGGGCCCGGAAAAAGAGCGCGGGTTATGGAATGTTCACTTTTAGCTCTGTATATAGTGCTGTTTGCGCCCACGAAAGGGAAAAGGTGACGCAACCAACACCCCACCCGCATATCTCAAGACAAAGGTGAAGGGGGTTTAGGATTCTAATTTTATTCCTGTAATTGGGCGGGGCATGAACTCCCATTTGGGGCAGGAAAAATATCCTACCCCAAAGACCCCAAAAAAGGTAGTCTAATATCAGGCGGGGACCACTAAAATTAGTGCTAAAAATTTACAGATACCGAAAATAAAAGCAAAGAAGTAATTGAGAAAAAGTTCTACCAAAAAGGATGAAAAAATGGGGCGTATATACGATCAAATTCATACACGACAAATTTGGGAATAAAAACACAGTTAGTCAGTTTTTTAAAATTAAAAAATTTAAAGTTCAGTTATCGTTGGGGCCCGTCAGATAAGTTGTCTTTAGTGTATAGACCAAAAGGATTCTCGCATAGGTTTGATTTTTCAAGTCTACTTTTCGAGCTTGAATTTGGGATCTTATAAATCCCCAGAATTTAAGCGTCCAAATTCACCATTATTTCTCCATCCAAATGGTCTTGCGACACTAGTGTTTTTATTTTGAATATCTCCCAAGTGTTCCCTATTGGTCTACGAAAAATCCGGGTAGTTTTTTCCCCAAAACTCTTTTCCAAAGGGGGACAATTTGGGGTAAAAATTTTTCCTGAGATTCAGTTGATGAAAGTTTAATGGAAAAACACCGTTTTCCCGCCAGTTACAATGTTTTTTCCCGTTTCAATGTAGGGGACAACCTTTAAAAAAAACAAAGTGTGCTTACAGTTAAAAAAATTTTAATTGATAGGTCTTTGCCCCCGTGTCGTTGGGAAAAAGTATTTGTCTTTTCCCACAAAAAACAGAAAGAACAATCCCCACACTGAATGCCCGTTTGGTCTAGTCACCACATGTTTTTTCTTTGGGTTTACAAAGTGGCTACTGACCCAAACAGTCCCTCAGGATTTCTTTTTCTTTCTTTCCCCTTCTGTAGGATATCGATGGGGGGGGGGCCTCCCCCGACATAATCCACCAAACGTTTCCATCTTCCACACATTGCCAGTATTGTTTGTCTTAGGGTACTGTCTCACATGAGGGCCGCATACTGATCAAATGTGCCAGAAATGCTGCTACTGGTCTCTTGAACCTAGGGCTAGCATGGATTTTTTGGTGTCCAACGAGTTTGAGCCCGGTCCCTATCGAGGCATGTTGATATGAATGTCTAAATAAAAACTCTGGGTAAGCCCTTAGTCCGAAATCTCCGAGATCTCGAAAATATTAGCCTCCCTTCTTAAAATCTTCCAGATGAGGAGGCAGATTACGTCGGAGACGCAGGTACTGTCTGACCACGAGGGAGTCCCCCCTTTTAAGGTGTGTAGGGTAGGGCAACTCTCCCGATCGTCAGTATGGAATTTTTGTGCTGTGGGTTTCGGTAGATGGTATTTATTAACGTCCCCATCCTGACCTCTGCCAAAACCCTGATTAGTCAAGGAATGGTAAAAATTCAAAAATGAAATCGTCAACGTAAATCTAAGATTAAATGTATTAACATTCAAGTTACTGTACAAACTGAGTGAATTCTTCTTGTAACCATTCCAGATGATAAAGATAATCGGTCCCGAATTAATCTGCCCACAGGAGCTATAATTTGTCCAGCAGAAAATGGTGTAGGAGGGAGTCAACCGAAGGAACCACGACCGTCTCCCAAACTCCACCAGCCAATGTACAGAATTGCATAGGCCGTGGTCGAACAGATGAAAGCTGCCCATGGCTGTACCCTGTATCTGGTTGGAAGACGTCCCACATCAAACAGGGAAGTAATTTCCTTGAGAGGGTGAAATGCAGAAGTATGCCCCAACAAACCTGTTGTGAGCCCTAAGGTGTACCCCGTCTGGAGGAGAGAAAAAATTTAAACAGCGCTGCAATTCCTCAAGCAGTGGGGTAATCGACGTGTCTATGGGCCTCTAGTCGATGCTTGCTTGTCCCAGTAAAGGGCAAATAAACCATCATCCAATCATAAGTCCTACAATAACGCTTAATAATCCATTGCTTGGTCCCAAACAAAAGATGGCCGACGTTTCAAGCAAATGGTGCCAATATGTGGACTAATAGATACCCACAAATTTTGACAGAGGGGCCTTCCTATCCCAGAAACAATGGGAAAACGGTTCCCCACAAGGGAGAACACCCCATTGTAGAACTTTGAAGCAAAGCAAAAAAACCGTAGCAACCTTTGGGTACTGTGGATTATAGGAAGTCATATTCAACTTTGTGTCAATAAGTTCCATCCTCTTTGCCTGTTTTTTATAAACTTTTTTATTATCTTGTGTCCTGAAACCCATAGTAGGATCTGCTGATAAACGTGCATAACAATTTTTTAAAATATCCTTTAAAAAGATTCAGGCACAACTCCCGATATTGTTTGACAATTCATCCTGAACACAATATTCCCACCCCCCTTGTCAAGAGGGCTTAATGCTAACCTCGCGGTTTCTTTGATATGGATTTCAGTGCTAAACCCGTTCAATTTTTAAGATATTTGTCCCATCTTGGGAGCTCTTTTATATCTTATCCAGATCTTTTTAAGGACTAAATCCAGTAATAACCATCAATGCAAGAAGCTTCCGCATAACTGTGTGGCCATCTTAATATTCTTGGCCCTCAGGTTTGTAAAGGGCCCTTTTCCAAATGTCGTTTTGTGGTATATCTGTCACCCAATATCCGAATAGTAATCTTACAACCTGCAACATAACAACAGGGATCCCCATTTCAGTCAAGAGCTCTCCCCCGTCATTTTTGCTGCAAAGAAACTTTTTTTCCCCAGTAGAGTTTTTCCCTCTCAGCAAATACATGTAAATCCTTGGTCGCAATGTAAATAGAGTTTGAAGTCTCATTGTCGGGACAAATGATAGTTCGCCGTACGTAATAGAATTCCATCTCATCAGAAGTCAAAGATTTTTTATCTGACAAGTTGATGATCTGGGATTCTAGTTCTTCTTGTGGGCCGTGCCCAACTATAACTTTCGGCTAGCTTGGGGCAGGAGTCGTTTCGTTCCCCCCTTAATCGGTATTGTAGTTATCGGGACTAAAAAAATGCTGTCCGGGTTCCCCTATTTCATCTCTGAGAAGCCTCTCTCTCCCTCTGTTGCCCCCAAGATCTCGATTTGCGATCTCGAAGTGGTCTCCGACCTCCTTCCATCCGGAGTCAACTGCTCATTTTGCTGTGTTGGAAGATACCGTCAGAGGGTATCTCTTTACCATGGGTTCGGATACCTAGACACACGTAAGCATGTATTCCCGAAATCTGTAATATCCCTCGAAAAAATTGACGATGTTTTCCTCCCTTTCTTTAAGGTGATGTTGAAATCGTTCAATATTCACCTTAAGGTTTTTTTTTTTCTTTGAGTCGTGAACTCAGGTTCACCTTAAGAACTTCTGAATGAGATCAAATTCGTTTATTCTTTGAGACTGTTATTCAGTAGGACCTCATGGTTCACTTTTCTTCCTCTAAGAGGACTGATCATAAGTGTAGTGAACACTCCAGTAATCTCTTTTTTTTTTTTCCCACCTAAGAATGAAGGAGGTGGATTCTTGTTGCGACCCCCCCCGATGGTGTGCGAGAAATACTTTCTCCTCGCGCAGTTCTCCTTGGCTGTGCGCACTAATGTGATGTCACGAGCGCCGTGTAGCGAGCCTTTAATCTTCCGCGCGCCGCCAGCATTTGCTTTATGGGCCCTAAGCAGGGCAGGAGAGAAACTTACAGTTCAGAAACTAAATAGTAAGTTACATGGGTGTATCTTTGGGGTGGCGGGAACATTTTTGGTTTGGTTGTTTATCATATGCCCTTTTTTTTTGCTATTTGGTTTTTGTGCTTTTCCCACAGCCTGGTGGTTTTACACTGGTGTACATGACAAATCATAAGGTGGCATTAATGTCGATGAAATGGTATAGGTAGTGTCCATTTCTGTTATGTAAACATACGGCATGTAATGTGGGTTTCTATCTTTCTACATATGAGTAAACTACCATCAGGAATTGCATCTTACTACCACTTTATACTCTCGTGCCTTGTAATTAATTGCAGCTATCTATTGCACTACTGTACCCCGGACAATTGGTCCACTTACATCTTTCCAGACTGTCCCGTGATGATGTCATGGATATTAAACATGTTTTGGGACGGGACCATGATGAATAACAGGGGTGCTTTTTTAGTGGCAAAGGGTGCGCTTTGCGGACCAGGAACGGTGCCTAGAGTCGGGGTGATTTAATCCTGTACTTTTCTCAGTTAGGTAGGAGTAACTAGGTTAATAGGGGCCAGGTTTTTGTATATCACTCGGACACTTCTTGGTTCCTCCCACCCGTGTGGGTTGTTGTTGCTTCCCACAATTTTTGTGTTGAGTTTTTATTGAGATAGACTAAGCGATATATATTTATAATATATTTAAATAAAAGTTTTTGTTTTATAGGACCTATTTTTTCCCATTAAACTGTCCTTTCATATACGTTGTATCAAGAAGGTTTTTGGGTACTATTGGTAGGGAATCTCTAGGTACATTTTTCTTGTGATTTATTGCACGGCATGGCAGGATTTTCTCTCTAAGGTGACACCGTGTCTATGGATCATGGTCCCTTAGAATCTATATATGTTTTTTGTTTTCTGAGAAACCGCCATCATTCAGCACCATAAGACTCGGCGGCGACTGTTTGTCTTCCTGTGGCATTTAAGGATTAAAACCAAAGACTTATAGAGAAACAGGTGGGCGGTTCATTCTGGGAGGTAGAAAGTTCTCAACACTATATTGAGCAGAAAATTTGGTCCCCTTCGGGGACTCTCGTAATTTCTCTGACCAAGAGCCCTCGGTGTGTTCCGCAACAAATCCCCCTCCTCCCCTCTAGGTGGGAAAAAAGATATTTACTGTGTGTTCACAACACCTTATGACAGTTCCTCTAAGAGGAAAAGAAAAGTGAACCCCATTGAGTCTCTGAATAACAGACTGCAAAGACAGATTGATCTCATCAGAAGTTCTCAAGTGAACCTGAGTTCACGGACTAATGAAAAAAACTTTACATGGTGGAATATTTTTGTGAACGATTACAACGTCATCACCTTAAAGAAGAGGAGCATCGCAATTTCTGAGTGGGATCTTACAGATATCAGGAAACACAAGGCTTACGAGTGTCTAGGAAGTCCGAACCCCACCCCGGTAAAGAGATACCTCCAGCTCTGTGAATCTCTTCAAACAGAAACTGAGTCATGGAGTGCTGACTCGAAAGTAGATGGAGGAGGTCGGAAGAACCTTCGATGTGACAGACGAGCACAAGTAGGTGTGGAACCAGGGGGGAGGTGGAAAAGGTACTCAGAGAAATAGGGGGAAACGACAGGCGGTTGTTTTAGACCCGAAACTAACCAAATCCGATTAAGGGAACGAACGACATCTGCCCCCCAGCTACCGAGTGTATAGGCAGGCCCCACAAGAAACTAGAATCCCGATTCATCAACTTGTAAATAAAAATCTTGACATCTGATGAGATGAAACTACAACGTAAGGGACGTATCATATTGTCCCGACAATGAGATTCAACTTATTTACATGGACCAAGTGATTTACATTGTATTTGCGAGGAAACCCTACTGGAAAAAGTTCTTGCAGCAAAAAATAGTGACGAGGATGCTCTGAAATGGGATCCCTGTTGAGTATGCAGGCAGGATTTATAGATTACTATTCGGATTGGCGAGAAGTAATACGCACAGAAACGACCTTGGGACAATTGGCCCCTTTTACAAACCTGAGGGCCAAGAATAATAGGTATGCGCACCAGTACGGAAGGCCTCGTTGCATGTGAGTGTATTTCCTGGATTTTAGTCCTTAAAGATCTGGCTAAGAATAAAAGAGGTCCAATGGACAAATTATCTTATAATCTTGAACGGGTAGCACTAAAAGTCCCTATCAAAGAACCGCGAGTTATGCATTAAGCCCTCAGACAAGGGGGATTATTGTTATTGGATGAATTGTCCAACAATATCGGGAGATGTGCTGCCTGCTATCTTTTAAAGGATAAAAATGTAAAAGCACGTTTTATCACTAGCAATCTACTATGGGTTTTTCCCAGGCAGAACAAAAAATTTATTATAACAACAGTGCAAAAGAGATGGAAACTTATTGACCAAGTATGAATATGACAATCCTATATAAAACTGTAGAGATATAGCCCAAAGGGAAGCATCCTTTAGGTGAGAAATACGGCAAAGTTTATTGTAGCACTCACACAAAACACAGAAAATAAAACGGCATGGCTTGCTTCATGCCAAACAAAAGAACATCGGAAAACAACAGTCACTGGGTATCACAACAGAACCGTACTTGAAACACTGGGGAAAGGCAACCGCATGCAGGTTTTTTCAGCAGGCAGGGGAGGTTCGTTCCCTCTATGGAGTGCAAGGCCCAGCTCTGGCGTCTCCCCCTGACAAACAATCGGCTGCTCTTCTGAGGCAGTTTGAAAACACAGGAGTGTAAGGGAAAGCCACGACCCACTCCTCAACCTGAGCCTGTCTGGCCTTATATGAGGGCTGGGTAAGCCCAGGACATTCTGGATGTGGGGAGCAGCCCGTCCCACCCAACTCTACAGACTAAGCTCCAATAAAGCCCGATCCGGATCACAACGGCATTATTGCTAGACCTAGCATATACAAAACCTGCTCGTGCCTGCTGCCCGCTGACAACCCAAAAGCTAAGATGGGGCCTTTATTTCACGATTCACCGATCTAAGCAGGATTGTGGACACAGTAAAACGTCCCGTCTAATAACGTCAAGATCCTTGAGTGCCTTTCCGACAACACGTACAGGACCAAAGGTTGCTACGTTTTAATGTCTTTGTCCAAATTTCACAAGGGGAGTGTCTCGCCTTGTAGTTTACTTCCCATTGTGTCTTCTGTCGGAAAGGGGCCCTCTGGTCAAAATTTGGTATATGATCTAGACCACAATATTGGCACCATTTGTTGAAACTCTGCCGGGAACTTTAGTTGAGGTGACAACCATGGTCTATTAAAGCGTTATTGTGAATGACTTTACGATTGGTGATGGAGCTTTTCCCTGGCAAGCATCGACGTAGATGGCCCAATACCACGTCCGATACCTCCACTTGTTGGGCGATGCAATGGCTGTTGAATTTTTTCTCTCGCTCCAGAGGGGTACACTCTTAGGGCTGCACAACAGGTTTGTATGGGTGAACTTCTCTGCATTTCAACCCTCACAAGAGAATTACTTCCTGTTTTGATGGGTGACGTCTTCCCACCAGCTACATGGTACAAGCCATGGGCATGTTCTTGTGCCCGTGCCGGCCAATGCTAAATCTGAACCTTATTCTGGTGGGAGACTCCCCGTTGTCTTCTTCGTTACATCCCCCTCCTCCTTTCTCTGACAATATAGCCCTGTGGGCTAGATTCATTGAGATATCTGTTATCATCTGGAATAGTTTTCACAAGAAGAAAACACCTCAGTAGTACAGAACTTGAATATAATACATTGTAATCATTAAGATTTAACGTTTGAGATTTTCTTCAAAGTTTTTCTTAATCCTTGAGTACCGTTATTGTGGCAGAGGTCAGGAGTGGGGTAGGTTAACTAACTACCATCTACCAAACCCACAGCCATCAAAATCCCTAACAGCCGATGGGAGAGTTGGCCACCCTACAACCCCATAAAAAGGTGGGATCCCATGGTGGACAGTTAACCTGCGTCTCCGATGGTTGCGTAATTGCTCCTCTCATGGAAGATATTAAGAAGGAGTGCTTATATTTTGAGATCTCGGTATCTAGCTAAGGGCTTACCGCAGAATAAATAATTAGAGACAATCATATCGAACATGGCACTGACAAGGGACCGCGGGCCTCAACTGTTTGACAACCCAAAAAATCCATGCTAGCCAGGATCAAGAGACAGTAGCACGCATTTAAATTGGCACCGTGTTGACAGTGCGGCCCCTCAGGTGGAGACAGAACCGCTAAACAAATACTGGTCCATGTTATTGAAGATGGACCCCGATTTGGGGAGTTGATGACGGGGGAGGCCCCCTCGATATCCTTACAGAGGGGAATGAAATCTGGAGGGACTGTATGTTGTCAGTAGCCACTTTGTAAACAAAAAGAAAGACATGTGCTAACTAACCCAAAACGGTTTTCAGTATCAGAATTGGGGACTGTTCTATCTGTTATTTTGTTTGAAAAGACAAACAATACGTTCTCCCAAGCGACACAGGGGCAAAGACCATCAGAATAAATATTTTTATTAACTGGTAAAGACCACACATGTGGTAGTATTCTGATAACCTGTACATGCGGGATTTGTAGGTAGTGTGTAAACCACAAGACAGCTCGCGACGTAGGATTGGGACATTGTGGGCGATATTCGCCAATCTAACGTGCACACGCTCATCTCACTTCATATACACTCAATACATGGGGGAACCTCCAAATGCCTCAAATGGGAGGGGCATTGATCGAGTTTACTCCCTCTCAAGGACTGGGTGAAACTTTTGGAACAGATTAGTTACTGCAGAAGGAATTCATCTGGACATTCACACCCTAAATACAATGCACCAAATTGTGTTAAATTACCAGTTTTGGATTTCAGCAGCTATTTTTAAAGTGTTTTCTTTTCTTCCCTGTGTACCATACAACATTGTGGAGAAATTAACTTTGTGTATTTACTGAGCATAATAGCCCAAATTGAGCTTTATCAATTGTCCCTTGGGAGAAGTTGGAACAGACTACTAGTTCCTTTTCCTACCAATAAATGTCCGTTTCACTAGCTGGTTAAAACGAGCATGGTTATTTAAATCACCGGTTCAGTCTGTCTGCCCCGTTGTCGCGTTGCCTGTAAACAATTTCGGCGCGGATGCCACTCCATCTGCGCATGGCGCCGTAACTAGGGGACGGCTCTCCGGGCGATCCACCCTGTCGCGCTCGGCGCAGCTTTCCCATTGCTGGCGCACTATGTGATGTCACGGAGGTGCCGTTGAGCGCGCCTTTATCTTCCGGCGCGCGCCGCCATCTTTCGGCACTCTCACACACAGCCGAGGCGTGTTAGACCCTTACAGGGCGTGAGATGACTTACAGTTTCAGAAACATAAATAGGTAAAGTTTAACATGGGTGGTATGCTTTTGGGTGGGGGGACCTTTTTGGGTTGTAGTTGTTTTATCGTTATGCCCTTTGTTGCTTTTGTTTTTGTGCTTCCCACAGCCTGGGTGGTTTTAAAACTGGTGTTACATGACAAATCATAGAGGTGGGCATTATGCTTGATGAAATGTAAGGTATGTCCTTTTTTTGTTATGTAAAACAACGGCATGTCATGTGGTTTCTACATGAGTAACTACCATCAGGTATTCCTTTCACCATACCCTTTTAACTCTCATTCCTTGTAATTATTGAAGCAGCTCTCTATTTGTCATTAGTACCCGTACACTTGGTCCACTTACCGTCTTTCCCAGACTGTCCCCGTGATGATTGTCATGGATGAGATTGAAACATGTTTTGACGGGACCTATGAGGAATTAACATGTGCTTTTTTAGTGGCAAGGCTGCGGACAGGAACTGCGCCCTTATCGGGTGCGATTAACCTGTAACTTTCTTCAGGTAGGGTAGGAAGTATACTGTAGGTTTAAAGGGCCAGGTTTGTAAATCGACTTCTGGTCCCACCCCGTGGGATTTGTTGTTTGATTCCCACAATTTTGTGTGAGTTTTTTGAGATAGATTACGATATATATTTTAATATATTTAATAAAAGTCATTTTTTAGGACCTATTTTTCCTCTTTATATAGTATAGTAAAACAAAAGCAAAAAAAAACAAACAACGGCTTCAAGGGGTTAAACAAAAGTGACACAAAGAGGCCCCGTGAAAAGATATCAGAATTGACCATTGGCAGATTTTGGGCTGATGTAGGTTTCGGCCCCTGCCCGTATACCCCCCCCCCCCCCCAACCTGCGCCCCCAGTACGATCAAAAGTGTGAGATGTTTCGTAAATATGGACGACGTAATTTCACATTATCATCTGTAATTAAGAGCAGCATTGAAAGCCTCCTGAGAACACGAGGACGCGCGAAACGTGACAGAAAGTGCAGCCACTTAGTGACTCCACTGCGGGGAAAGTTCATCAGCAGCCGAGAGTCATTATACAAATTAACATCAGGTCCTATTAGACAAGGCAACAACAAGAGATAGTGGTCACATTACATGACGGGGGGGCGCAGTCCTGGGCGCCGCCGGGAATTTGTTTTACACATAATAGGATTAATGCGATTAGCCCCAGCTGACGGTGGTTACATAACATGAATAGACTTAGATAAAGAATCTTAGCAGACAGTATTATACTTGATAGGCTAGATGTGCAAGAGGACCTGAGGACAGACTGGAAAAAAAAGGGGACAGAGGGCAAAGAGAGGGGATAGAGCAGACCAGGAGGGGACCAAGTGGACGCAATAGGGGGTATAGCAGACTGGAGGGGGACAGAGGAGTCTGGAGGTAACAGAGGAGTCTGGAGGGGGGGACGAGAGAGGTCTGGAGGAAGACAGAGATGTCTGGAGGAGGACAGAGGAGGTTCTGTGAAGGGAGGAACTGAGGATGTCTGGGAGGAGCGCAGAGGATATAGCAGGTAGGAGGTATCAGTGGAGTCTGGAGGAGGACAGTGGATGTACATGAGGAGAGCATGGAGGATCTGTAGGGGGAGCAGAGTGAGTATCTATGAGAGGGGTGACATCGGAGGTCTAGAGGGGGACAGGAGGAAGTCTAGAGGGGACAGAGGGGGTCTGGAGGGGGAACAGAGGCGTCTGGAGGGGGACAGAGGGTTCTGGAGGGGGACAGCAGGAGTGCCTGGAGGAGGACATAGGGGTCCTGTGAGTGGGAACAGATGGGCTGGAGGGGGACAGAGGGAAAAATCGTGGAAGGTACATGGAAGGAGTCTGTGTATGGTTGTACATAGGTGAACTGTTAGGGGGAAATATGGGAACTGTAGGGTGACATAATGGAGCTGGAGTGTGGACGAATGAGTCTGTGAGGGCGACAGGGGAGGTCTGGAGGGTGGAAGATGGGGTCTTAGGGAGGGGGGAACAGAGGGGTCCGCTGGAAGGGGGACAGAGGGGTCTGGGAGGTTGGGACAGAGGGGGTCTGGAGGGTGACAGAGGGGTCTGGAGTGGACAGGAGGGGTCAGGAGAGGGAGCAGAGGGGGTCTGGAGAGGGGGACAGAGTCTTGAAGGCGAACTGATGAGTATGGGAGGGGGACAGAGGAGAGTCTGGAGGTGAAGGAAGGTGTGTGTGCAAGCGACAATACTATGTTCCCCCTCTCCCATGATGTTTCCAATCCAAGCTGAGAAGACATGTATTAGGAAAGGTAGTCTGTTGTGAAACGCTTTAGTTACAGGCAGTATTTCATTTAAAGAAGTCCGGAACACATGACCAAGGCTTACGACCTCACTTCCCTCATTACAATACAATGAGGCAAGAAAATACCGAGTCCATGACCGTACTACCACAATATATTCTCATTCTCTCCTTCCGACGATGTCCGCAGACCCTGCCTTCCAAGTTAGTTACTCCTGCCAGTCGGTGATAGAGACCAGGACGCTTTGACCGGCCTCAAAGTTGTCACTGTGATTTTAGGTTGAGAACATTTCCACGTCTCCTCCTCCAGCGGCGTGTTACCTCCATAAATATTTACTGGTCACATTTGCTGCCCGGTTTTTATTTTACAACCTTGAAGTTAATATTTTGCGCGACCCTGAGCGCGGCGGCCGCACCGTGTATGGCACATAAATATTTATAGGGAAATTTCATCTTCAATTGCTTAGATTTTTTCCTGCCCCCGTTGTACGGATCCCGCCGTGCGCCTCATTGTGCTCAGGGACCATCTCGCTCTATAAAAATACAATTGCCATTTCATGAGCCGCATTATTTTGCCTGTTTTCATATTCCGATCATAAGGGGGAGACCCATTATATTGTCCATACAGCAGCGTCTGTCTGCAGAGCCCTCATTTGATTCCTCTCTGGTAGCCCCAGATCTTCCATTACTCAGGAGATTGTGCTCACTGCAGGGTTCAGGTATTACCATAAGAATTAACGGCACTATATCCCCTCACCGGCGGCGGCAACAATTTACTAGATGCCAGGAAGTCAAGCAGCATAAACTCCAATGCAACCAGATTTTCATCTAATGTTCTAGTTGATGTCCCTATGAGAGAAATCTCCACGATCCACAAACGATGCAGAGACGGACGAGATCCTGCGTCCTGATCACACTCCAAAATAGTTTATGTAATATCCCTGGTGTCTACTGGGTCAGTAATATTATCCCTGGTGTCTAGTGGGTCAGTAATATTATCCCTGGTGTCTAGCGGGTCAGTAATATTATCCCTGGTGTCTAGTGGTCAGTAATATTATCCCTGGTGTCTAATGGGTCAGTAATATTATCCCTGGTGTCTAGCGGGTCAGTAATATTATCCCTGGTGTCTAGAAGGTCAATAATTCAATAATAATATCCCTGGTGTCTAGTGGGTAATAATAATATCCCTGGTGTCTAGTGGGTCAGTAATAATATCCCTGGTGTCTAGTGGGTCAGTAATAATATCCCTGGTGTCTAGTGGGTCAGTAATAATATCCCTGGTGTCTAGTGGGTCAGTAATAATATCTCTGTGTCTAGTGGGTAATAATAATATCCCTGGTGTCTAGTGGGTAATAATAATATCCCTGGTGTCTAGTGGGTAATAATAATACCCCT
>JAODAL010027791.1:0-54363 GCA_025379985.1 Phyllomedusa bahiana
AGCAGACTAAATACCTCTTGATCTTTAACATGCCTTCTGACCCCAACCGCATTTTGTCATCAAAGAGGTCTTCAGACAATGGATTATCCACAGTGGTGGGTACACGAGTTGACATTTGGGCTGCTTCATGTTGGACGGATGCTGATGATGCTGATGACGACATTTGTGGCCGTGACTGGGAGGACGAGGAGGTAAGACTGCTAGATGCAGGTTGCATTAACCACTGAAGGACAGATTGGCGACGATGTTCATTACTTAGACCCTGACCCAGCGATGACAGGCCTGACGGTCCTGCAACTGACGATCCGCTGGCATGCGTGTTGTCGCCAGCACTGGAAGGAGCACCTTCTCTCGTACCTCTACCTCCATGTGCTACCCCCCTCTTTGCTCGCTTACCACCTGCATTTCGCTCCATGTTCAGAAATATAAAAATTTGAGAAGGTATGGAATAGTTTGGAAAGTCTCTTATTAAAAGACGGCAAATCACAGCTATTCTCAAAACCCTCTAATCAAAACAAAATTGCTGGATTCAAATTTAACTGCATAGGTGTCTATCAACAAATCTGGTGACTGCGCAAAAGTCAAAAAACACGTAACTGTTAGGTTTTGATATAATAAACGGTATTTTTTGCACCTTTCAATTCACCTGTGGTGAATATAGAATTGCTGTTTTAAGATTTACTTAGATGCTGCGTCAATGAACAGTGCTGGGTGCGCAAAAGTCAAAAAACACGTAACTGTTATGTTTTGATATAATAAACGGTATTTTTTTGCACCTTTCAATTCACCTGTGGTGAATATAGAATTGCTGTTTTAAGATTTACGTAGATGCTGCGTCAATGAACAGTGCTGGGTGCGCAAAAGTAAAAAAACACGTAACTGTTATGTTTTGATATAATAAACGTTATTTTTTGCACCTTTCAATTCACCTGTGGTGAATATAGAATTGCTGTTTTAAGATTTACGTAGATGCTGCGTCAATGAACAGTGCTGGGTGCGCAAAAGTCAAAAAACACGTAACTGTTATGTTTTCATATAATAAACGGTATTTTTTGCACCTTTCAATTCACCTGTGGTGAATATAGAATTGCTGTATTCAGATTTACGTAGATGCTGCGTCAATGAACAGTGCTGGGTGCGCAAAAGTCAAAAAACACGTAACTGTTATGTTTTGATATAATAAACGGTATTTTTTGCACCTTTCAATTCACCTGTGGTGAATATAAAATTGCTGTTTTAAGATTTACGTAGATGCTGCGTCAATGAACAGTGCTGGGGGCGCAAAAGTCAAAAAAAACACGTAACTGTTATGTTTTGATATAATAAACGGGATTTTTTGCACCTTTCAATTCACCTGTGGTGAAAATAGAATTGCTGTTTTAAGATTTAGTAGATGCTGCGTTACATGAAAGAAAAGTGCTGTGGAAAATAAAAAACACGTAACTGGTTAAAAAATGTTTTGATATAATAAACGTTTTTTTTTGCACCTTTCAATTCACCTGTGGTGAATATAGAATTGCTGTTTTAAGATTTACGTAGATGCTGCGTCAATGAACAGTGCTGGGTGTGCAAAAGTCAAAAAAACACGTAACTGTGATGTTTTCGTACGATACACGGTATTTTTGGCAA
This sequence comes from Phyllomedusa bahiana, assembly GCA_025379985.1. Classification (NCBI taxonomy): domain Eukaryota; kingdom Metazoa; phylum Chordata; class Amphibia; order Anura; family Hylidae; genus Phyllomedusa; species Phyllomedusa bahiana. The sequence continues at coordinate 1,630 of JAODAL010027791.1, forward strand.
CAAACAACCTGTGCTGACTACAAGATTGCTGGTTTGTAATTTAAGTGCAAGTTGGATATATCAACAGTCACAGGTGTAATGGGTAAAATTGAACACCTATCTGAAATGTATACTGATAATAAAAGTGGAGTTTTGCAGCTAACAAAGAGACCTGCAGTTACTAGAAATTATGTTTATCCAATATAAGTTCAGGCTGCCCAATATCCAGGAAATATTTCAATAGCAAACTGTTAATAATAAAGATATTCCACTACAATGTCTACACTAAGTCTTGGTGAACTTTATCCAGTGTTCTTTATAGATAGAGCTTGTCTGTGTTCGCCCGCGGGGGCCCCCCCGCTCCCACCGCCGTGAATTTATAGCGGTAGATGCTGCTTTAAAATTCTCTAGCTAACTACATAAAATGTTCAAATCTCTAATCTAACTAAATTGGAAGGATCACAGCTAATAGTAGAGGTTTCTCTGTGCAGAAATAGACTAATTTCGCTGAGCTGTTTGGCCACAGGCAGAGCGCAGGTCCTATCCCTATGAGACGCGAGAGACACTGAGGCTGAAACAGGAAACGCTGTTCTATGTAAAACGAGGTCATGTGATTTTTCCAGCCAATCGCAACCATACACATCCCAGTCATGACGTCGCACACACATCTCACCCTGCTCTATTCTGTAATCTCATTTGCTGGCCGCCAAAATTACAGGAAGCGCCGAAAAAGGCGCGATCTTAATAGATGATGCTCAGATTTTAACCTTAATTATCGCATGATCTGGAAATTTCGATCACCATAAAAACCTTGCCGATTTCAACTTTGTCGATAAAAATCGCTCAACACTAGTAATGATAGCAGTTTCCGGAAAATAACCTTCAGATTTCCTTTTATCAAGTTTGTCTATCTTGACATTAGCATTTTAATCTACTGCACAATCTTTCTCAAATTATTAAGTTTTAGAGTTAATGAGTAAAAAAACAAAAAAAACTCATGGCTTTGGAGAATGAAGCCTGACCTTTCCTTTATTGGGTGGTATAGTACAAAATGCAATGTATCTACAATGTATCTACTAAGATGGATGTCAACTCAACTACCTGGAATTTGCAGGCATTATTTACTGGCTTTTTTGCAGCTTACACTGTCATTTGCCTGCAGCTAATTTAACAGTGATCATTTATGCTCTCTAAGACTAACATAAAATAAAGTGTGACCAAATCAACTGTGAGCCACTGTAGAAAAAAATGCACTGCAGCAGCTGGTGTGACTTAGCTGCTGCATCATAGTAAAATAATCGTAGCCAGTCAGTCCATAGCCATTGGAAAGCTATGCTTGAATCCTATTTCTTGTTCACATTGGTTCAGTAATTTTATATGCTTACCTTTATAGAGTAGTAATAATTTGTTTTTTAACAGAGTTTCACCTGTTTCCGATAAAAAATGCCAAAGTCCATCACTTTTGCAAGAAACCAGTGAAAGTACACATGCTGTAATTACTGTTGTGACTGTACTCCTATTTTGTTTCACCCTTTGTTTTTGCCTCATGTTTTTCATTGATGACACCCAGTTTTAGTTCAGATTTGTAATGTTGCTGGTTAACTTGTCTTATGACTCCATTGCCCCAAACAAGCTGTTTTTTTGGTCTTTTTATTGCTGTCTTTGGTTCTAGATGATGGCATTTGGAATAATGAAATATATTTCTAACTTTCTATTCATATATGAAAGGTCAATTCTGCTAACTTGTGTGGACATCAGGAAAAGATAAAGCAAGCTTTCACCTTAGCAGCTTTCACTTTAGTCATAAAATTTTTACTAGACAAGGCATTTTGCAGCAATAAGATGATAAGTCCATATATTTTCATTTATTCTTTCATTTGCCTGAAACAGAATCTAAAAATTGTAATTGTTAGTTACAATAATCCCTTCTCTTTGTTAAAACTAAAAATAATTGATTTATAATCCCGGATTATAAATCAGAGTTTTTTAAGTGTTAATGGTGAAAGCGCTTGTTGGCATTGGTAAGGTTTATTTTTTAAAGTTTTACAGCTTTATTATATTAATGTATTTTCTGCTGTGTCAATATGTTGGTCTTGTAGTTTGCAAGGAGTTCAGTGTGACATAGTGATCTAAAAGAATCTTGTTTACAGTAGCAGTCCAAATCTAGTTCCCCATGCTTCCTATTTGATTGTCATTTAAAAGGCATAATTAGGCATTTCTGTTTGAAAAGGATAGAGGGCGGTAGGTGCTGACTTTACAGATATCAAGATTATTGGTTATTTGGGTTATTGCATTTGTAATCAAGAGCTCCCTCAAAGAACCACAGAATGTGGCCTAAAATGATAGTGTAAAGCTGATTCCCAAAGTTGACCATTTCATTAAGTTCAAGTCGTAACAGTTCAAAAAGATGCCATTATAAATCCTTGTGCTAATGACTGGGTGAATGAAGGTATTGGTGGTAAAATGCTGTTTGACTATTTTTGTTTGAAAGTGAAAAGCCTTGTCTTAAAAAAGGAAAATAAGTTGAACAGTGTGTGGCAGCTTTAAAGGCATAAAGGCTTGAAAAAAATTCCTCAGTATGGATCAAAACCTTTCTGCGCCAATAGACTTCTGGTTGAGAGTACTGGTAGGAGATCACCCTTTAGCAAATCTTTATTTCTAGGTTAAACAAAGTAACAATTGATTTTTTCCAGATTCTTGTTGACTGGGAAACCTTTGCTTCTTTGCACTTGCTGTTCTGAGTAGTAATCGATGTACAGTATCAAGTATGAAGAACTCGAAGTATGAAGAATGCAAGTTGGAAACTTGGCTGCATCATTCTCAGTTTTATCAACATTAAAGATAATCTTATTTCCATAGTTCGAATCAGACATTGAATCTAAATTTATTTTAATATTAAAATGTTAATTGGTTGAAATGTTTCTTGTTTTTACTATTCTGTAAATCGAATTTGCTGTTTCTTTAAGTAATTTTTTACCTGCAGTGTATTATTTATTTAAAAAATCATTATTAAAATTGGTGATAGTAAAAGAAAATGTCTTTCATTGGTAATGTCTAATATTTGTTTATTCATATGGCAAGTCAAACTATTCTTACTTTTTCAGTTTGCCGAAGAGGATCCTAAACTTGGGATCCTCCTTCTCTACTAGCTGAAGTGAAGAGTTCTAAAAAAAGAGCAAAAATTACTCTATTGGGCCCTTGCTCATCTGAGTATTACAATCCCTTATATTTTACATTTTGTCAGTGGTGGCACTGTAGAGGCATTGAACACTTGCTGTTGGGTTTTCAACAAATGCACCTTTTTGAAGAAAATGAATGGAATGCTGAAGGGTGACTACCCTTTCTTCCCCCTCATTATGACACTAGAACGATCTCTATAATACAGATTAAATCTGTAAACTTAATTGATCACTGGAAATACATCCTATTTAGGTACTGGACTATATGTTAACAATTTGTCATTGTTTGATCCCTGCCAAGCTGATCACTGTACATGATTATTATTCTGTGGACTACATGGTTGCACATTTTAGAGTAAAATATTGTAAAAGGGGCCAAAGATGACAATGGTAACTGTACAGTGAGCCACCAATAGTTAAGCAGACCCTTTGCCCTACTGGTAGGAGGGGGTGCAGTAAATAAGACAGACAGCCCGTTTGCAACTAAATTTACTTTTTATATTTGGTTTTTGAACAAGAACAACCACAGTTCAGAATGTTTTATGCTTCTCACAGATGCATAGACTAGTAGTTCTTACTTAAAGGTGAAAAAGACATAAGTTCAAGGAAACATTTATTTCTTGATCCAAGTGGCAATCAGACTGGACCAACATTTAAATAAAAAATTGTGTACGTTTTCAAAAATGTTTATATTACAGGGTGATCCAAAAAGGCTGGTGTATGTTGTAAAGGCCTATAATTAAAGTAACATATGTCGTAAATGGCCAGTAACTGAAAAGAAAAGAAAAAAATTGGCCTAGTCATATACATTTATTGAACATTTGTATTGTATAGATAAAACTTGGATAGATAGTATAGGCGACATGTCTGATGTTTGGCACTTAGACGCCAATTTAATTGCACATTCTAATAGTGTAGAATGTGCCTGAATTTATGAACCCGGTCTACTGCGGATCATAAATCAGATGCATTCTAGCGCAAAGACGACAATTCTGGCTCAGGTAAACCACTTTTAAAGTGGTTTACCTGTTCCAGCAGTAATGCGCCTATTTTTGCCGTTCTCCCGTTCATAAATGTGTTGAATTGTATGGTTGTAATGCCCCCCGCCTCCCAAACGCCCCCTGATATCAGGTGCATTATAAAGTGCCACGGGTGCTCTATAATGCGCCTGATACTGGAGTGCGGCTCTTTAAAAATATAGTGAACGGGGCTGCGCTAGATCTCGGGCTGAAAAGACGCCAGACTTCTGGCACAGCCCCGTTCATACATTTCACCCTATTTCTTTTCATGCTAATAAATTTATGTTTTACACCATTCTTCTTTAAACACCCTGTATTTGTGTTTATTGTCAAAATTTTTTCAAAGCCTTTAACTATTCCTGTTGTGACCAGCTCTTCAGGTGGCTATTCCACAGATTTACAGTTTTTTATGATAAAGAAAGCTTTTTGCCTGAAGAATTAACTTTTTTTTTTCTTCAGATGGAAGTCACACCCCTTGTCTTTTCATAACACGCAACAGCTTTTCAACAGATTTTTTTTGTAGAGGCCATTTATATACTTAAATCAATTTATCATCCCTTTAGAAGACTCTTCTCAAGACTAAATACATTTAATTATTTTAACTTTTTCTAGTAACTAAGATCTTCCAGGCACCTTATTAATTTATTTATTTACCTTTCTAATTTCTCCAACTCCAGGACATCCTCTCTATGAACGGGTTCCCAGAACTCAACTGCGTATTCCGGATAAGGCCACAACAATGTTTTGCAGAACAGTGATATTATGTCTGTGTTATGAGTCCATGTATTTTATAACATATGACAACTAATTTCATTGTGCAGCAGACCCTCCATCTCATCAGTGATGTTGAAGGGTCAATAGATTAAAAATGTTTTGAGTGTGTCAACATCCCTTTAAAATTCTACCTACAAGGTTTCCAAATCCTTCAATCTTCACACACTATCTCCTCTTTCACACTCCATTTCATATAACTCCTTACATACAGGCATACTCCTTCTCCTTTCCTTTTTGCCCTGTCCTTCTGAAAGGGTAGAATCATGAAGATTAACAGCCTGTCAATGTGAATAATCTAGCAATGACTCAACAACCTCAACTATATCATTCTGTTCCTCCAGTACCAAGATTTCAGACTCTCCCATTTTGATTGCTAGACATCTGGCAGTTGTTAACATAGCCTTTAAGGGCTACATGTATGAAAACTGCCTAGGTCTAGAGCTGCCTATCATTTCATATAGTGCTCTGAAAAAATGAAAGGGGCGCTCTGGTTGCTATGGGCAACAAAAAAAGCTTCAGACCTAGACCATTTTCATACATGAGGCTCCAAGTTTCTATCCAATTTAACACATTTAGTATCAGGAATGTGATTTCTTTCAATTTTGTGGACAGATTTGTCTTCGGTGTTGGTTTGTAACACACGGATCTCTATATCCACTGGTCTAGTCCGTCTTCCACAGACCATTTTTCTGCCCACTCATATAGTCTGCCACCTTTATAATGTACTTCCCCCAATATTTTCGACTTTTTTCTCCTTTGATATAGCAAGTTTAAATACTCTTCTGTCCCTTCTCTAACCCAGCACAGAAGAGCCCCCTTCATTTAGGTGTAAATTATCTTCTGAATACAGTTTACACCCTAAAAAAGTCAGGCTTTAGAACCCAAACTCTTCACTTTTATACCAAGCATTTCACTTGCTAAGCTTCTGCTGTCTTTCCTGGGTTGCACAAGGCACAGACACTATTCAAAGAAAACAACATTAAAGGGCTTTACACGCTATAAAGATCATATCCGTAATGATGGGAAATAAGCACTTTTGCAATTGGTTTTTATGACCTAATTCATTTAATATAGCAGATATTAGCTAATCTGTGAGTGTCTAGAGTTAAATCTGAAGCCTGGGGTCGGGTCACACCCCCTTTGCTGTGATTGGCTGCCTGCATTCTTCCCTCTGAGCTGTGTGAAAACGAAACTGAGATATCACACACCCATATAACACAGCCTTATACAGTCTGTTTCCCTGTACCTCTTGCCTGCCGTTTTCCTCCTAACTGTTCAGAGCAATGCAGGTGTTCTGGTTACAAGGAGCTTGTGGAGGGAGGTGACAGCTCTGCAAGCATGAGCTAATTGTGTATTAACCACTATTGAATCAGGTGTTTATCATTGTTTAAATCAATAATGATTGCTGAGCTATTCTATTGCCTGGAATATTGCTGTATAGAGTTGGGAGATACCGTATATACTCGAGTATAAGATGACCTGAATATAATCCGAGGCACCTACTTTTGCCACAAAAAACTGGTAAAACTAATTGACTTGAGTATAAGCCTACGGTGGGAAATGCGGCGGATAATGGTGAATTTCAAAAATAAAAATGGAAATCAATAAAATTACATGTAAACAAATTACATTGCAGTTATAGGCAGTTTATTATCCCCTATAGGTTTGTAGAGGCAGGCATATGTCCCCCATAGGCAGGTATAGGCAGTTTAATGTCCCCCATAGGCAGTTGTAGGCAGACATATGTCCTCCATAGGCAGGTTATAGGCAGGTATATGTCCCCCCTAGGCAGGTTATATACAAGTATATGTCCCTCATAGTCAGGTTATAGGCAGGCATATGCTCCCATAGGCAGGTTATAGGCAGGTATATGTCCCTATAGGCAGGTTATAGGCAGGTATATGTCCCTATAGGCAGGTATAGGCAGGTATATGGCCCCATAGGCAGGTAATAGGCAGGTTATAGGCAGATATATGTCCCCATAGGCAGGTAATAGGCAGGTATATGTCCTCATAGGCAGGTATATGTCCCTATAGGCAGGTATAGGTAGGTAAATATCCCTTATAGGCAGGTATAGGCATGGTTTAAAAAAAAAATACAAGCACTTACCTCACTCCCTCGCTGCTCCGACTCCCGGGCGCTCCACTCCATCTTCAGGCACAGGCAGTGTGATGATACACGCTGCCTATGCTGGAAACTCCGGACAGCTGCATACAGGTGAAGAGATCGTCAACAGCGCCCGGATCACGGCAGACGCTGTCGGCTTACTCGGGATTCTGCTGTATGCTCTCCCTGAGGATTCACATATAGCAGAAGTGTCCCTGTCGGCGCCTGGGCCTTCGCAGCGCCCGAGCACCATCAGTGACTAAAGTATATACTCGGCTTATACTCGAGTATATACAGTATATAGAAGAGTTCACACTGTTGTCATCTGTTCTTATATAGTATATAATTGGTAATCAAAGTTTGGGAAGGAGGCAGAGTAATCCCTTGACATTTTTTCAGCAGCTCTCTCATATTGTTGCTTGTGCTTTATAATCTTTACTAATTTACATTCATAAATGTGTCTAATATTGTTAATGTGGCTTGACACAACCTTTCAGAGTTGGCGCATACAAAAATATTTAGACTGTTGGACCAGTTTTTGTTGAAAGAATGTCCATGCATATGTCGGATAGGGACTACGAAAGATTTTTTGCCACAGCCCCATTCACACATGTCACCCTAAAGGTCTTTCCTTGTAGATAGGTTCTTTAAAATTGCCCTTCAAGATCCTTTACCTACTACGTAACTGTTGGTAGTTCCAACAGCAGTTAGTTAATCTCTCATAGCAACAACTAAATTAGATCTGTTAGGCTTTCCCCATATGTACTGTATGTTCAACCATGTCGCCACAAAGATCTCCACCACACTCCCGACCTTTCAGTCGCCTGTGCCAAATACCCGTAACTGGCATCTGAGATGGAAAGCTCCGGATGTGCGGTGACCAGATATACAGTAACCACCTCCAGCACTGGTGTAAGCGTACAATCCTGCTCAGAGCTGCTCATCTACCATAGCTAACGTAACATCTTCATAAGGTACAAGAGAATGGATGCTCCGATACTTGCTAAATTTGAAGCTTTATTTTCCAAACATGTGTTGTACAAAAAGATAAAACATCAAGGTGTGCACAGATGGCTACTCATTTCTATCCTCTTACGGTTCTTTTTCACTGCACCTGTTAATGCACACCTTGATTCTTTAAAAACACTTAGGGCCACATGTATAAAAACTGTCTTGGTCTAAGATTTTCTTTGTTGCCCATAGCAACCAATTAAAGTTCCCCTTACATTTCATCTAGTGTTCTGAAAGAAAGAAACAGGTTCTCTGATTGGTTGCTATGGGCATTTTCATACATGTCCCCTTTAATGAACCTTTCATTGATTCCCGAATACATTCTACGTCATCCTATGCCTATTTTCTTTACTTGTAGCAAACCCAAACCCTATCTTGGGAGGACTATAATACTGTTATTTCTTTGATACATATTAATGTTTTGATGCCATAAGATACATTCTATGCATTGTATATTCATCATGAATTATATGTTACTCTTACATGATTAATATACATATATTAAATCATTTTTGTACTTTAGTCCATGGGGAATCCTAGTGTTTAAACTGAGTATCCAAAATGCTTCTAGCAACTTAACCTTTTGGTTTCCAATGCCCACCTCTATATGGTTTCATTACTGTCTCTATTCCAAAACAAACTCAAAATGACATTGTGTTCCTCTACAAAATGCTTTGCTGCCCCAGATTTTTGTTTGTTTTTAATGTCCGTGATGTGTTCTGATATCCAATTTTTTATTTTTCTGATTGTACATCAAACATATATTTTACTGCATTGGCTACAGCTAATTGCATACATCACATGATGCGTGTTACAGTTGATAACTGCATTATTGTTGTAGATTTTATCCCTGCTTGTAGTTTGAAATGTATTTGTTTTCTCCATAAACTTGCATATTGTGCAGCGACCTGTTTTTTGCTAATTTAATTTGGTGTGTACACTGTGGGAAATGTAACTCCTTCTTGTTCTATTTCTTGTGGGTACACACTGTATACCACTATCTACCAGCTTTGGGATCTTTCCTCAAAATTAAAAGACACTATGAATTTTTTTTCATTTGGTTATATTCCATACTGTACTTTGTACTAAAATCATTTAGTGATTCACTCGTATTATTTAGTTACCGATTATTGCTTTTTAACAAAGATTTCTTTTAGAGAATATTTTAGATTTTAATAGAGTCCATTTGGGATACCCTCTCTGTGAGAATTTTTGATTTGATTTGTGAATTTGTACATGAAATTCCTGTTCTGATAATCAAGCCTTTCTAGCTCTTGTATATTCACCAATGAGTATTGCAGAGATAACATGTTTTGGATGACAACTGGAAGCTAACAAAAGGATATTGCCTGCATTGGTTTAGTGAATAAAGATGTTTGTCAGGGTTGGAGGTAGTGGATCCTCGGGACCACCACAAGCAATGGCATAAGCCACGCCAGTGAGCGGAATCTAAGTAGCTCACGGTTTTCACCAGAGCCCGCCGCAAAGCGGGATGGACTTGCTGCGGCGGGAATCTACCAGGTCGCTACCCCTGACATGACTTACTTGCGGAGGCAGCCGAGGTGTAGCGTGGTACAAAATCGGAAGGCAGGCTCGTAGTCGGGGACAGGCAGAAGGTCAGGACAGGTGGCAGAGGTTCGTGGTCGTGGAAAGGCAGGAAGGTCAGGGCAGGTGGCAAGATTCGTGGTCAAGGGACAGAGGCAAACAGTGCGGTACACGGCTAATCAGAACAAGGCTTCAGGAACGCATTCTCTATAGGCACTAAAGATCCAACGAGGTTACTAGGAATAGGCAGGCATAAATAGGGGCAGCGACCGGCAAGAGCCAATTACCGGTGCGCTGGCCCTTTAAATTTAACACTGCCGGCGCGCGCACGCCCTAGGGAGCGGGATCGCGTGCACCGAGGGACAGAGACAGCCAGAGCAGGAACGTGGCCCGCGACCCGACGTGTGGGATGTGCCTCCGCTCAGCAGTGGGGCACGGATGCGCCGGCGACCCGAGACCAGGGTTGCAAGGGCATCTGTGACAATGTTGTTACCTTTAGTTTGTCCCTATCTCCTTCTAGAAGGATATCTAGGAATGATATTTTCTCATGATCCTTTTGGCTGGTGAATTTCAAATTGTACCTATTTTGATTGATATAACCCACAAATTTTGGTATGGACGATACATCTCTGGTCCAAACCAGGAGCACATCATCAATGTATCACCCATACCATTGTATATCTTTGATGTATGAATTGGATTCAATGTAAATCATGTGGGCCTCCCATCATGCCATATACAGGTTTGCCAGTGAGGGTGAGAAAGTCACTCCCATTGGCGCTCCTACCAACTGTAGATATTATTTGTCACAAAATTATCGAAGTCCTTCATTATACCACTGTATAATTGCAGATGATAATCAAGTAACTTGTGCGAGATGATGCAGGATGCAAGAATGCAATCCTGATATATCACATGTAACCCATGTATAGTGTAGCATGTAATCGAAAGCCAGCTCACCATCGACACAGACATCCAAGTAAAACAACTTTCTCCTTTATTGAAGTAAGATAAAATCCATGCAGAAAATGGGTATACAGTGTCTTGCGAAATATTGTACGCCCCAATTTTTTGGGTTTGTTTTTAACAAAAGTTTAAAATATCCAAAAAATTGCGTTACACTTCACAATTGTGTCCCACTTATTGTTGATTCTTCACAAAAAATTTAAATTTTATATCTTTATGTTTGAAGCCTGAAATGTGGCAAAAGGTTGAAAAGTTCAAGGGGGCCGAATACTTTCACAAGGCACTGTATAAGCACCAATTCAGTAACACTCACAATGTTAGGGTATTCAGCATAATGCTGATGCGTTTCAGAACTGAAAAATGTCCTTAGATGTAGCATAAACCTGAATCAAACTAACCAGCATTAAGAACACACCTGAGCTGGATCACAAATGTCTCCCTGCCCATTCAGAAACAAAGTTACAACTGCCAATCAAAGCTAAGATATTAAGTAACTTGTAACAAATAAAAAAAAAATCGAGTGACACTGATGGATACAGGATCCCATGCAGACAATAAAACAACAAAATTAGAATATCCTAAATGACCATAACTAGCTAATATTGATAAGGAATATCTTGCTTTATAATAAAACCGGCTGGAATCCTAGTGCTCAAATCATTTCTGTTACATTACATGTAACCCATGTATGTGTTGGTCCCAGTAAAACTCAAAAAAGGTTTGGAGCACTGTTTTACTGTCCTTGAGATACCCAGGAGTGCATTGAACTAATGGCTGTAGTAGAGTGTTAACCCATATGCTAAGGCTTTCCTCTAAAGATTGGAAGCTGGATATTATGGGCCTAAGAATATTGGTAAATTTGTTTTTATGCATTTTAGGCACCCCATAAGTGTTTTTAAAGAATCAGGTGTGGACTTACAGGTGCAATGAAAAAGAACCGTAAGAGTTTAGAAATGCGTAGCCATATGTGTGCACGTTGATGTCTTACTTTTTGTGCAACACATGTTTTAAAAATAAAGCTTCAATCTTAGCAAGTATCAGAGCATCCATTCTCTTTTACCTTACGAAGATGTTATTTTAGCTTTGGATGATGAGTGTCTCAGAGTGGGATTGTACGCTTACTCCAGTGCTTGAGACAGTTGCCGCATATCCGGTCACCAAACATCCGGAGTTTTCCACATGTGACGCCGGTTATGGGTATTTGGCACGGGCGACTGAAAGGTCCAGACTGGGATGGAGTTCTTTGTGGCGATGTAACTGAATATGCAGTGCATATGGGGTTGGCCTAACAAATCTTATTAATTTGTTGCTTCAAAAATCGTCTGTTGATAGGCTCCCAGTACCATAGCCAATAGGATTATTTAGCATTCCACAAGTTAAATACCGATCTCCAGCGTATATTGATTCATACACAAAGGGTATCACTAATTAACTAACCACATTATTTATCTATATAAGCCTCCTATTTTCTTGCCTTGGGAGTTTGCGCACTGCAAAGGCTATACATATTTGGGTATTTGCACACTCTATTACAGCTAGCATGGACAGAAAAGCCAAGCTGTCACTGATGTTAGACCAGGAGGATCTATGTCAAAATGCAAACACTGATCTGCAAACCTTCGTTAGTCATCTGGAAAAGATACAAATCAAAGAGTTAAAGACATGATGGGATCATAATTTGCTGAAGAAATATGTAGATAAAATGATAATCCCAAGAGATCTTAGAATCAAAAAGACTTTCCAATCTTTCCAATACACAGAGTAATTTATCATAGATAGTGTTGAGCGATTTTTATGGACAAAGTTGAAATCGGCAATGTTTTTATGGTGATCGAAATTTCCAGATAATGCGATAATTAAGGTTAAAATCTGAGCATCATCTATTAAGATCGCGCCTTTTTCGGCGCTTCCTGTAATTTTGGCGGCCAGCAAATCAGATTACAGAATAGAGCAGGGTGAGATGTGTGTGCGACGTCATGACTGGGATGTGTATGGTTGCGATTGGCTGGAAAAATCACATGACCTCGTTTTACATAGAACAGCGTTTCCTGTTTCAGCCTCAGTGTCTTTCAGCGTCTCATAGGGATAGGACCTGCGCTCTGCCTGGGGCCCAAAACCAGCTCAGCAAAATTAGTCTATTTCTGCACAGAGAAACCTCTACTATTAGCTGTGATCCTTCCATTTTAGTTATATTATAGATTTGAAGATTCTATGTAGTTAGGTAGAGAATTTTAAAGGAGCATCTACCGCTGTAAATTCATGGCGGGGGGAGCAGGGGGGGGCCCCGCGGGCGAACACAGACAAGCTCTATCTATAAAGAACACTGGATAAAGATCACCAAGACTTAGTGTATACTTTGTAGGGGAAAAATCTTTATTATTAACAGTTTGCTATTGAAATTTTTCCTGAATATGGGGCAGCCTGAACTTATATTGGATACACATCATTTCTAGTAACTGCAGGTCTTTTTTGTTAGGTGCAAAACTCCACTTTTATTATCAGTATACATTTCAGATATGTTTTTCATTTTAATTTTACCCATTACACTTGTGACTGTTTGATATATCCACCTTGCAGTTTAAATTACAATCCAGAAAATTTTGTAGTCAGTACAGGTTGTTTGTTGCCAAAATACCGTGTATCATACGGAAAACATAACAGTTACGTGTTTTTTTTGACTTTTGCGCACCCAGCATTTTCATTGACGCAGCATCCACGGTAAATCTTAAAACAGCAATACTATATTCCCAAAGGTGAATTGAAAGGTGCAAAAAATACCGTGGTATCATACGAAAAATAACAGTTACGTGTTTTTTGACTTTTGCACACCCAGCATTGTTCATTGACGCAGCATTCCCGTAAATCATAAAACACCAATTCTATATTCACCACAGGTGAATTGAAAGGTGCAAAAAATACCGTTTATTATACCAAAACATAACAGATACGTGTTTTTTGGACTTTTGCCCATCCAGATTTGTTGATGGACACCTTGCAGTTAAATTTGAATCCAGCACGTTGGTTTTGCTTAGTGGGATTTGAGAATAGCTGTGATTTACAGTCTTTTAATAAGAGACTTTCCAAAACTATTCCATACCTTCTCAAATTTTTATATTTCTGAACATGGAGCAAAATGCAGGTGGTAAGCGAGCAAAGAGGGGGGGTAGCACATGGAGGTAGAGGTACGAGAGAAGGGCTCCTTCCAGTGCTGGCGACAACACGCTTTCCAGGGGGATCGTCAGTTTTTCAGGACCGTCAGGCCTGTCATCGCTGGGTCAGGGCCCTGTGAAAACTAAGTAACAACATCGTCGCCAATCTGTCCTTCAGTGGTTAATGCAACCTGCATCTAGCAGTCTTACCCCCTTGTCCTCCGCAGTCACGGCCACAAATGTCGTCATCAGCTTTATCAGCATCCGTCCAAACATGAAGCAGCCCAAATGTCAACTCGTGTACCCACCACTGTGGATAATCCATTGTCTGCGGACCTCTTTGATGACAAAATGCGTTGGGGTCAGAAGGCATGTCAAAAGATCAAGAGGATGATTTAGTCCTGCTCTGACGCCCAGTTTACTGATGCCATCAGAGGAGGTGAAATAAGTCGGTCAATCGGCAAAAAACCCGGGCGGTCGGCAACGCCTTTCAGTGCCCTTGCTTGTAGCCCGCAGCTTCTGGATGCAAAAGTCAGGACGACCAAGTCACCTGTGTTGTTTTGGATGATGATGATGACGACATTGCGGAATCCATCCCTGGTCTTTCCGCAGAATTTGCTTGCGAGGTCTTCATCAGTGGACGAGGAGGAAGGAAATATGGGGTAGTGTCAAAACGGGTCCCGCCACAAAAAGGGAGAGGGGGGTCGCAGAAAGTCCGCTGATATGATTTTCCGCCAGCCACGGTCAGCGCAAACCCGCTCCTCGCTTATCGCGTCAAAAAGGTCCAGGACCTCTCAACTTTGGGCCTTCTTTGAGCAAGCCTCTGATTCACCCAGCGATGTCATATGCCGGCCTTTGCGGTTAAACGCTATATGTAGAGAGCAAGAACCTTAAGTGGTTTAAACCAACACCAAATGTCTAGTCACATGAGGAATGCATGAGTTGAAATGGAGAACACTTGGCACAAAAAAAGGCAGACCGACGCCTGGCCTCCAACCATTGTCACACCATCTGTCTCCTCCTCCTCCTCGCCCACCACCAAGCATTCTCCTCAGCTGCCCATGTCTCTCAGAGTCATGATCAGGGATCAAGCCTCCCGCTTCAGCCTTCCACCGTCGGCCCGAGTACCACCAGCACACCAGAGACCCATCCTACCCCTTCTCCTTCTGCAGTTTGACGACCTGCACGACCGTACAGCGACCAGTCTAGACCGCCAGCCCTTTGTCTTCCAGTTTTGGGAGCAGAAGTAAACACGTAACCCATAACCATCCCAAAGCCAAAAGCCTGAATGGTCAGCATTGCTCAGCTTTGGCTTGGAAAGGTTGCCTTCCGTTTGGTGGAACACAGATGGTTTCCGCCACGATCATGGCACTCGCTGCCCCTCCAATACCAGATGCCGATCAGGCATTTCTTTGCCAGAAAAGCGTCCCTGCCCTGGCCAGCCACGTGTCATCTAAACATTTCAAGCGCGTTGTCTGCCTCTGTGTCCGGAAAAGTTCCATTCAACCACCGAACATGGATAGTAAAGACGGCCAAGGCCGCTATATCTCTGTGAAAGCTCACTGGGTGAACCTGGAGTGGATGTCTCTGGGGGTGACGGTGGCTCTCAGGTCGGCGCACGCTCTTAAAACGCCAGGGATGTGCAGGGGCTCTTTCCCACAAGGTCCTTGGTGGCATCAACGTGCCCAGGACCACAGGACGTGTTGAAATTAATCTGCCTTGGTGACCGTCCACTCACAGGTCAGGAGCTGTGGACGGCTCTAAGCAATTGAGGACCGAGCGCTGGCTGGGTGACAAGAACCTTGTGCCAGGCAAGGTGGTGTTCGTGATAGAGGGCGAAATCTGCGGGCCGCCCTTAAGTGGGTTAGGGTGGCGCACATCCCTTGCCTGGCACATGTCATGGAACTTGTCGTCCAGAAATTTCTAAAGAGCTACCCGGGTCTGGACTCCTGCTGAAGAAGGCTCGAGGTTTGTGTTCGCACTTCCGACGTTCGCACCCTGCTCCGTCCCGCCTGGCTGCGTTGCAGCGTTCAGCTCGGCCTCCCGGTCAACCATCTCATTGTTGACGTGGGCAACCACGCTGGAATTCCACCCTCCACATGCTCCGAATTTGTGGCAGCAGCGCAAATGCCATTACGCAGTCGAAGTGACACATGGCACTGACAAGCAGCGGTGCGGACCTCGGGGTGTTGAACCACCAGATGAGTGGAGGCAGGTGAAAGAGCTTGCACAACCTTGCCAGTTTTGAAGAAGCCACCAAAATGGTCAGTGCGGACAATGCCCGTGTCAGCATGAGCATTGTGGTGATTTCAGGTTCTGGAAAGATCGTTGGACAACTCTGGAAACAAAGGTCCCGCCAGCGACGTGAGGAAGAGAAGGACTAAGATGCGGACACGGAGCTTCTCTCCGTAAAATCCACAAGGCCCGACAGTTTCACAATTTCATCGGTCTTCAATAGGCAGTGGTTTCAGGGTCCAGAGCTAGTGCATAGGTGCGCACACCTCACAGGGTGCATCATCTCAGGCAAGTCAGGGCTGTGTGAAGCTGGCGGGAGGGGGGGACAGCGGAGGAGGAGGAGGACGGAGGAGGAGGTATCCTAGACAACGATGTTACCGACGTCCCCTGCCCTTGGAAAGAGGTTGGCGCGGATTTGAGGCGGAGGAGGAGATGAGGAAGATCAGTTTGCTAGATGGGCCCCCCCTTGACCCAGAGCCTTGGGAATCCAAGCCTCCATCTATCACATGAGAGATTGGAAGCTCCATATCCACCAACATGATCCTCGCAATAAGTTCATCAAAAAGAACAAAGTTACTGGGTGGCCACCCACCTGGATCCCCGGTACAAAACCAGCACTTTCCTTCCACCCAACCCAATAGAGAGTTAAATGCAGGAAATGGAGACCTTGTGATCAACTGGAGACATATGTTGCGTCTGCTTCACGTTCCCAAATGTCACGGTGGAACAACATCAGCGACGTACAGCAGTAGAGTGCCAAGTAGGGCGTAGCGGCAGCAGCAGTAAAGGGTGCGGAAGCCTAATGGGTGACCTTGGAAATCTTTGTTTACCACCTCACCAACGACAGCAATGCAGGGCACACATCAACACACAGGTAGATCAGGCTTAAGACATGGTGCACGGACTATCTGCGTCATCAATCACCGATGTTTTTGCATGTGTTCCGGACCCAATAGACTTTCTGGGTATCCAAAATGGACGAATGGCCCGAGCTGGTTCGTCACGCCATAGAGGTGTTGTTCCTGCCAGCAGCCAGCGTATATCTGAGCGGACACTTCAGCACAGATGGAGGTGTCATTTCAGACAAACGATCCGGCTTTCCACAGATAATGTGGATCGTTGACTTTCATCAAGTTGAATCAGGCATGGATCTAGATGATGTTGTGGCCCTAATTTGCCAAGGGTCACCGATTAGTGCGGTCTATTCACATTCCTTTTCAAAACAGATGGTCCTCTTGAAAACTTTTTTTTTAAAATGATCATTTCTTACTGCAGTTTTTATTCTCTTTTCCTCTTTTATTCTCTTTTGCGTGAGGAGACTGTAAAAGACAGCAAGGTTTCGTGACAAACACGTATTCATTTACTCCTTTATTTAAGAAGTTTTCGCATTGTCAATGGTTTTGAGGTCATGTTGCTCTGTGAAGATAAAGCTATTAATTATGGTCTTTGGAACAGAAATGTGGCTTCTAAGTGGCATTTCTCCCTCACTATTGTTAATAGTGGCTGAGAAGTCATATTTATAATTTTTGGGGTCATGTAGCTGTGAGATACAGCAAAATCATGGTCCTTTGGAACAGAAATGTGGTTCTAAGTGGCATTTCTCCTCACATTTTTAACAGTGGCTGAGAAGTCATATTTATAATTTTTTTGGGGTCATGTAGCTGTGAGGATACAGCAATTAATCTTGGTCCTATTGGTACAGAAATGTGGCTTCTAAGTACATTTCTCCCTCTCAATTTTTAAAAGTGGCTGGAGAAGTCATTTTTATATTTTTTTGGGTCATGCTGCTCTTGAAATGCAGCAATACTACAGGTCCTATTATAAAAAAAATGTTGTTTCTAACAGACATTTGTTCTTCACAATTGACCAAAGTGGCTCAAGGGTCATGCTTTGAATTTTTGGGGCATTTTTGCTTTGAAATGCAGCAATAACTACAGGTTCCTATTCTATAAAATGTTGTTCTAATAGACATTTGTTCTTCACAATTGTCAAAAGTGGCCTCTGGGTCATGTTTGAATTTGGGGGCATTTTGCTGTGACATGCAGCTATACTAAGTCCTATTCTAAAACAATGTTGTTTCTATAACACGACATTTGTTTCTTCACAATTGTCCAAAGTGGCTCAAGGGTCATGCTTTGAATTTTTTGGGCATTTTGCTGTGACATGCAGCTATACTACAGGTCCTATTCTAAAAAAATGTATGTTTCTAACAGACATTTGTTCTTCACAATTGATCAAGAGTGGATCAAGGGTGATGGTGCTGTCAGAAAACAGGAAAAGGTAGGACACTGGTTAATGGACCACATATTGCAAAATGACTTGTTTTTGCAAGATCTTTAACATAGCTATCAATCCCTGTATTGAGACAACCCTTTAATACAATGAAAAAAAGAGAAACAAGGGACATGGTGGGATTCCATCCTATTTTAAAAATGTGTTTTCTAGAATTAAAAACTACTAAAAAACTTGATGTACAAAAATGCTGGTAAAAAAATTCCCCTGATTGTAACAGGGAGGGTACAGGAAAACTGACTAGATGTAGGTTATTCAGAGGACATGGAGTTTGGAGCACGGACAGAGAAACAAAGTACAGCACGACCAATTTCCTCCAGCACGTTGAGTAAAATGAGAAAAAAAAAAAAAAGAATGCCAAGCAAAAGCGGCACCTGGGTTTTTTTTGTGATAACAGGCGCGTTAACTCAGTATTTCCAAGTGAAGCTCAATTGGTCCGCACTCATACGGCAAGGGGCAAGCGCTACCAGGTCTTGACTGTGTACTGAGGAAGGCTGGAGTTCTCACACTTCTGCTTCCGCCACTCTGCTTCAGCACGACAGTTTTTGTTGCTTGCGTCTTCAGGGCATTTTAACCTGCGTGTTAATAGATGACGGACGCCAGCCTGGGCTCTCACCGCACCCACTGTAAACTCCGGCCCTGGGTTCATGCTGTCGCACTGACAGTTCTAGTCAATGTCAGGTTCAACTAAAATGGTGGTTGAAAGAATCCTTTCGGCACTTTGTAATTCTGGCGGTCAGACAGGTTTCAATGGTCATACTGTGTCCCAGGACAGGGACGTTTATATGTCCAGTTCAACTAAATGGTGGTTTGAAAGACTCTTTTTCTGGCACTTTTTAAACTGTGGGTCAGACCAGCAAAGTTTAATGAGTCATTTTCTGCGGTACAGACAGATATAGTTAGTTTCCATTTCAACTAATATGGTGGTTGAAAGACTCCTTTTGCGGACTTTTTCAAATCTGGGGGTCATGCAGGTTTTCGGGCTCATGTGCGGATCCAGGGCAGGGATATTCAATGTCCAGTTCAAGTAACATGATAGTTCAAATCATACTGCCTTCTGTGCACCTTTTAATTTGTGGGTGATGCAGGTTTAAGGGTCAGCTGTGGTACAAGAAGGAAGTGAATGGTCTTTGACTTTTTTTCTGTGACTTTTATAACTAGTGTGTTGCCTAAGATGTAGCACGTATCCATTTGACTGTTGTGGATGTTATTTCAGCTTCTCCAGCCTTGTTTGGGTGTAATAATGAAGGTGTTTTTTGCTCTCCATAGGGACTTTAATGGTAATCGCTCATAAGCGATGCTCACTATCGAAAAACCTTATCAAATACGGCGACTATGATATCGATCAATCTCGATAGCCAACGCAATCGCTCAACACTAATCATAGAGTGGAATGGAATTCTTACTGACTGCTCTATTTTTCTGATTAAATTGATCATGAAATATGTAACAACTAAAATAGAAGAATTCCAGAAGAAATTGACAGAATTAAAAACAAAAATGCAAGATCAGGTGGAAAGCAAAGAATCTAAAAATCTGCAAGAACGTTTAACTAAAAATATAAACAAGTTAGAGACTGATAATGCAAACAAAAAAAATCAAAATATAAACAGGATATAGAAGATTATGAAAATAATAGGGCTTATACGTGTAGCAAGGAAATGCAAGAACAGAGAGCAAGATCGATACTCAAGTCCCAGGGAAAAAATAATAAAAAACATAATCGCCTTCAAGTCAGGACTCCGCTAGACCGCGTGACATCATTTGCCATGTTCACTATTATGCTGTAGAAGAGGACATAATGAAAAAACCAGGAGCACTCCAAATCTCACTCATGAGGGAGATAAAATTGTTATATTTCCCGATCTATCACGGTGCACCTCAGGTCTGAGATCAGGCTCAGATCAGGGTTGTCTCACTAGAAGGATTACTTTTTATGTTAAAGATCTTGCAAAACCAAGTCACTTTGCAATATATGTCCATTAACAGTGTCCTACCTATTCTGAGATATCCCCTGTTTGTATGGGCTGCATCAGCTCCTCAGGTCGCTATTGCTACAGACCTGTTTGATCTATCCTGATAAGCTGCCAGCACTGGTTGCTATAGCTACAGACCTGGCTTATACTGCACCTTAAACCTGTAAACACACCTCTAAATTCAAAGTGAAACCAAGAAAACAGGACTGAGGTAAGATGAATCATTGTAGTGAGACAACACCATTCAGGCCGATAACCTCCCTGTTACAAGAAAAACAGATTCAGTACCCTTGGGCTTCCCCTTCACCCTACACGTGAGAGTGGATTAGTGTACGGTTACTTTCAAAACACTAGCCTATCTCCCGAACTTCCTGACTGCCTTGAAGATCCCATCTGTCTCTCTTCCTGACTGGGATCTGGCTTATTCGGCTATCTCTACTCCTTCATTCCAGAGCAGGCCTTCGTCCCAATGGGAGGGTGAGACTGCCTTCTCACCCAAGGAAAAGCGCGTTGAGGCGTTAACAAACTGTATTATGGTTAGAGAGGATGGACGGCGCAATGAAAAGAAGCCTGCTACACAACACACAATGAACTCCCAATCTGTCTTAGTGCAGCGGTGAACTCCCCCTCGGCTCACATTTATTCTGTAGAACTCTTTGATATATCTCAGTTTTTATGACTTGATATTTGAAGATAAGCCCTTCGGTTGCCTCTTTCAATAAGACCTTTTTTCTGTTATTACCCTGCTTGGTCTATTCTCTCCCCCCTATGTGCTCGCATACAGCAGTTGGCTATACTGCAAGTGTTAGAATACTTTGTTTGCCTATACTTTGCTTGATAGGCTTAACCATATGGTTATGTTTATTTCTTGGTTATGTTCGGGTATGTTTTTTTCTTTTCTGGACAAGACGTAAGCATTGGAAACTAATCCACCTATATTTTATGCCTTTCTTATATC
Source organism: Phyllomedusa bahiana (assembly GCA_025379985.1). Lineage (NCBI taxonomy): Eukaryota > Metazoa > Chordata > Amphibia > Anura > Hylidae > Phyllomedusa > Phyllomedusa bahiana. Next base: position 22,819 of record JAODAL010027791.1, read on the forward strand.
TGTTACCATGACAACATTTCAAATATCATCCCTTAATGTTAAGGGATTCAATATCCCTGAGAGAAGGTCCCAAATTCTATATAGCATGCATAAATACCGGACCCAAATTCTCTGCTTGCAGGAAACGCATATTATGACAGGACACTTAGAGGAGTATAGAAGCAAGTATTTTCCCCTTTGGTGCCATAGCAGTAATCCATCTGGCAAATCTAAGGGAGTTGCCATTTTTTTCCATAAAAATCTCCCGGTACAGTCGATAGATAGTAAGACGGACCCCAATGCAAGGTATATCTTTGCTAAATGTGACATTGCCGGGACCTTGTTCACTATAGCGAACATTTATGCCCCAAACCAAGGCAATTGACGTTCCTTTCTTCTGCCTTAGATGACCTAAATGCGTATGTGGAGGGAAAAATTATTCTTTGTGGGGATATTAACATAGCTCTGAATCTGGATAGGTCATAAGGGCACTCTTCTGTTCCCCTAAACAAGCTGAACAAAATTAAAAGGCTCCTACATAATATGCAGCTTACTAACATCTGGCACCTTACCCACACACATGTCCTCGAGACTACACCTTTTATTCACACCCTCATAAAAGATACAGCAGTGAAGACTATATTTTCCTCCCCCACCACCAGGAGGTTATCCATCAGTAACATTTTGTTATCCGATCATGCCCCAGTTCATTGTGAAATTGAAATCCAATGGAGTTGTGGCAAGAAATTTAACTGGCAGCTTAATGAGTCACTCCTTACTGACTCAGTCTGCCTCGCTGACCTGAATCAATCAATCGAGCACTTCCTAAATGACCATCTCGCAGATCCCACCTCTCCTCAATTGAAATGGGAATCATTAAAGTGTGTAGCTCAGGGTGTACTAATTAAACATGGTTCCAGGTTAAAAAGGGAAGCTGCTACTAAACTATCTTACTTACTGTTGTGGTTGACGCAGCTGGAAACAGCCCATAAATCTACGCTATCTGAAGCTGACCTTCACTAATTACTTCATACTAAACACGAGATCCTCCAACTCCTGGAGAAAAAAAACGACCGATTTCGGCAGCTCTATGCGGATTCACACTATTTATGGGGTAACAGACCGAGCAGAATGTTGGATAGGGCCCTGAGAGATAAGTGGACCTCCCTATATGTCCCAGCCATTAAGACCAAGCAAGGAAGAATTGTTCACCTCACCTCTGAGATTCTTGATAGCTTTCATGACTACTATCGAGATCTCTATCTTGCCGCCGGCTGTCTTTGCTCCTCCTGTTAATCCTGTCTTAGGTGCCCTAAACTCTTTTATGTCCACAGCTTCTCTTCCCAAAATTGATGCTGATAGGCTACTAGCACTGGACAATCCCTTTACTTCAAAAGAACTGTCACTGGCCATATCCTCCCTACCAGCATGTGGTTTTACAGTCAAGTTTTACAAAACCCTTAGGGAAAAAAATATCTGACCCTTTACTTGCCTCTTTCAACTCTGTGTCAGTCACTCAACCACTTCCCCCTGCCTTTCTGCAGGCTCATATTTCAATGATCTTGAAGCCTGGAAAGGATCCCCTTGCCTGTCTCTGCTACAGGCATACCTCTCTATTTAACATAGATACTAAACTATACGCAAAACTAATCGCCATTAGGTTAAACACCATTCTAGCAGAATTGATACACCCTCATCAAGTGGGCTTTGTGGCTGGCAAAGAGGTACGAGATAATACCCTTAAGACATTTGCCCTTATTCATCATGTTCAGAAATCCCACACTCCTTCTATGCTTTTATCATTCGATGTGGAAAAGGCGTTTGACAGGGTAGATTGGTCTTTTCTGCGATCTGCCTTGTCTAATGCTGGATTCAGCCCAATAGTGCTGGAAAGATATTTGCCCTGTATCAACTCCCAAAGGTCCAAAGCAGAATAAATGGTGCTCTATCTAGACCATTTTACATTGGTAACGGGACGCATCAGGGATGCCCGCTTTCACCCCTTCTTTATGTAATTGCTATGGAATACCTATTGCAGTCCGTCAGTGGGAAGGGGAGATTAAGGGCATCAAAGTCGGAAAAGAACAACATCTGCCTTTGCAGACGATCTTTTGTTATATATTACCGAGACCGGGACCTCCCTACTTGCCCTGACGGACTTACTAAATAGATTTGGCGTGTTAAGCAACTTTAAGGTAAATTATTCTAAAAGTATGGCCCTGAATATCTCCCTAAACTTCCAAGTAGTTACATCTTTAAAGAACCAGTTCCCCATCAAATGGGCAAACGACTCCTTTAGTTACCTGGGGGTACAGATCCCTAATATCCATCATCGAGCTTTCGACTTGAACTTCGAAACCCTGGGGGCAAAGATTAAAGGAGATTTGGCCAAGTGGGAAAGGACGGATTTTTCCTGGATAGGGCAAATTAATATTCTCAAAATCAATATACTACTCATACTCCTGTACCTATCCCACACAATCCCATTTATGTCTCCCAGCTCCTTTTTCCAAGATATGAATAGAAGTTTCCGGCAATTTTTTTGGGCTAGTAGGAAGCCGATAATCGCTAGGGATGTCTTAACTAGGAGGAAGGAGGAGGGGGGGGGGCGGGGGCATGGCCCTGCCAGATCTGAAGTCCTACTATATGGCTGCAACTGCAGCTAGAGTCGTTGACTGGTTCCGGTCTAGTGCATCAAAACGTTGGATACAGATTGAGGAACAAATGTGTGGGAGATCGCTATTGTCCTTGCCTTGGTTGCTGTCCTAAATGACTTGCATTAAAATGTCCGATCTCCTTCTAATCACCAAGATCACGCTCTCTGTGTTTCGGTCTCTTGGCTGGCAATATAATCTCTAGGCTTCTGGGGGCCCACTGATCCCAGTTAGCGGAATCCCAGAGGTCCCTATCTTTGCACATTATCTATTGTATAAAGATGAAATCAAACAGAAGCTACTCCTCATTGCGGACTTTGTGGTGCACTCCACCTTCAAATCCTATGAGGATAGTGTCCCGTCTCAATACCGCACTCCAAATACTTGGCTGCAATTTCTACAGCTTAAGCATTATTTTGACACAAATATATTTAGGCTTGATCTCACTCGAAGCCCTACTTGCTTTGAAAAAATTGTGTATTCAACAGCAACAGCCAACACATATTACTTATATCTTGTATAATATGTTAAATGAGGTCCAATTAAACAGACGCCCGATATTCCAGCGGAGCTGGGAGCAGGAATTAGACTGCACCTTTTCAGGGGAGGAATGGTCGAAAGCCTGCATCTTAGCTAGCAAAGCTTCGGTCTCTTGTAGGATAAAAGAACTTAATTATAAAGTGCTATCACGATGGTACAGACCCAAAGCTGTTACCCTGCTGTCCCTGCCTTCTGTTGGAGATGTGGAAAAGAGACGGGCACTATGATGCATATATGGTGGGGCTGCGACGCCCTTCAACTATTTTGGGAGAAAGTGATAGAACTCATTCAGACAATCACTGGCATGTTGATACAAAACTCACCTGCAGTGCTTCTGCTTTTTATACTGCCCCTGAGCCTGAGATCACTAAAGGGAAGTTTGATAACCTTCCTGTTATCATCCGCTAAATCATTGGTCCCTAGGAAATGGAAATCAGCACAGATTCCCACTCTGGTTGAATGGTTTAAAGAGGTCTTCCACTTAAAGTGTATGGAGGAATTAAGAGCTGACACCACTCAGATGTTAGATAGGTATATGAGAGTGTGGGGAGAGAAGATAGCCTTTATCGGGTCTAACACCTTTAAGACAATAGCTTTAAGAGACTAAAGGCTACTCTTTGTACCCTCTTGCCCTACAGCATTTTCAGTGTTAATTTAGGGACTGTTCTCAATGGGATTGGTTTCACTTTCCTACAATAATGAGGATTGGCATGCTCAGGCATCTCGTCCAGTGGGTCCTTAGGTTTTGATTATTATCCCCTTTTACTGTTATTTCATTATATAAGCAACAGTAGATTGCCTTAAGTTGACATAATAATGCTTCGTCTTAAATGGTTCTATAGAGAGTCTCGTTAGCTTTTCTTTCATAAGCAGCAAACCACAGTTTTGTTATATTTATAATTTCCTTTTATTGTATTATTATTTTTATTATTATTATTTATTTTAGAGCACCATTGAATCCAGGATGCTGTACATTCAAGGGGAGTTACATACATAACAAATGTTGAATAAAAACAATGGTGACGATAAATGACTAGCAACTGATACAGAGAGGAAAGAGGACCCTGCCCGCGAAGGCTTACAATCTACAATCTATTGTACTGTGCATTGTCCTCTGCTCGCGTTTGCTCACTATACTTTGAGAATCTCCACCATTTCAGCTATAATGACACTGTTGTACATTTTTATTGTTACATCAAACTGTTGTGAAAAAGGAAAAAACATAATCACAAAGTTAATTTTTCTGATGTGGAAACAAAAGATATAACTAGCACAGACATGGAAAGCTCATGTACTGAAACACCCTTGTACAAGAAACAATACCCGATGGGAGATATTGAAATTCAACAAAGAAACATGCAAAAAACGGGAACCAAGAGAAGAAAGGAAATACAACAAAAAAATCTAAAAAGAACTAATAAAGGAGGATTCCATAATCATGGATAAGATATCGGTCATGACTCCAACCATCTTAAGTGAAGCCCAATTGGAAGTGCTCAATAATGGATACAATTTTGTTCCCTCTAGCGGTTTTAATTTGTTTAACACTTTTCTGGACATTAACAAATCTTTTAAACTGTTGACAGTTAAGAGACATTTTCTACAAAATAAGGGAAAAAATGATATATTACAGCAAGACCAAACAAATACTGAAATATATCCACCAGAAGAGAACGATCACAAAGATATGGACTTACTGAACAATTAACCCTTCTTTCCCTACATAATTTAGAAAGTTTTTTGAGGATATCAAGGTTTTGCGTTAAAACTTTCACTCGTGCTGGTCCAACTAATACGGTCTTAGCGGACAGTGGTTTGGTTTTCAAATAAACTAAATTTTTTCCTGAGTTAGCATATAGGTTGACACTGTACTACAGCCATTAGTTCAATGCACCCCTGAGTATCTCAAAGACAGTAAAGCGGTGCTCCAAACCTTTTTGGAGTTTCACTGGGAGTTACACTATACATGGGTTACATGTGATGTAACAGGACTGCATTCCTGCATCATCTGGCACAAAGTTGCTGTGGAATATCATCTGCAATTATAGTGGGTATAATGCAGGATTTCAACAATTTCTACTTATGGAACACAATTTTTAAAAATTTTTGTGACCAAAATTGCAAATTGCAAATTGAATTATTTTGATTAAATGATGGTTGCTTCTGCTGTGAGCTCTGCTGAATACTCCTCATTCTATGCTCAATTAAAACCTCCATAACCCGCCATCCACCCTGCTGGTTCCAGAATCTGTTGCCTGAACTCCTGAGGAACGTTTGAGCCCTTCAGTGACCGACTACACAGTACAGAACAAAAGATCCATCTGCTCTGTATCTGCGGCCTACCATCAAGTGCAGCCAGCAAGTAATACCCCAATCTTAGGGCATCTGCACTCCCCCCTCTGGTGCCTGCAGCACTGTACACAGACTTCCAGGAGCTCACTTGCTATCTCGGGTCCCTGGGCTAAGGCTTGGGGACTGCCTAATCCTACCTTTCTAGCACCTGGCCAGCCTAACACTCTGACCTGAGACCAGTTTGGGAAAACTGACTGAACTTTTGGTCCCATCACAGTCCTTGCCTCCTGCAACAGCTTCACATGCAGTCCTACGAATTTGGAAATCTGAGCAGCTGCCAAAGGGACTGCGATCTCTGATGCGCTTGTCCCTTTAAGCTCGCTGCTTGTCTGCTGGCAGACATCCGGCATTTCAGTCTGGGACTCCCAGCACAGCATGGTCCGCGGTTAACTCCTATACTCGCCAGCCCTGTTAACATAGGGCCTGGTCTCTAATCATAAAGCCTGCAATTTCCTCCCGCCGCAGCAAGTACCCTGAAAAAAAAAACAGACACTCCACAGCAGACCCTGCATTCCAGGCAGACTCTGTCTCATACACCTGTCTCATACATCTGTTCCAATAAAGTTGCAGATAAAAAAAAAATAAAAAATTTTTACTCACCTTGAGTGCCTCCATCAACTGTCCCAGCCAGTGAGCGCCTCCATCAACTGTCCCAGCCAGAGAGCGCCTCCATCAATTGTCCCGGCCAGAGAGCGCCTCCATCAACTGTCCCGGCCAGAGAGCGCCTCCATCAACTGTCCCACCAAGGCGCCTCCATCAAGTCCCCCACAGACTGCCTCCATCAACTGTCCCAGCCAGAGACTGCCTCCTTCACCGGTCCCAGCCAGAGACTGCGTCCATCAGCTGTCCCAGCCAGAGAGCGCCTCCATCAACTGTCCCAGCCAGAGAGCGCCTCAATCACCTGTCCAAGCCAGAGACTGCCTCAATCACCTGTCAAAGCCAGAGACTGCCTACATAAACTTTACCATCCAGAGACTGCCTCCATCTCCTGTCCCAGCCAGAGAGCGCCTCCATCAACTGTCCCAGCCAGAGAGCGCCTCCATCAACTGCCCAGCAGAGTCCCTCCATCACCTGTCCCAGCCCGAGACTGCCTCCATCACCTGTCCCACCCAGAGAATCCCCCCAATCACCTGTCCCAGCCAGAGAGTGCCTCCATCAACTGTCCCAGCCAGAGACGCCTCCATCACTGTCCCAGCCAAGAGCGCCTCCATTCAACTGCCCCAGCCAGAGAGCGCCTCCATCAACCGTCCCAGCCAGAGAGAACCTCCATCAACTGCCCCAGCCAGAGAGCGCCTCCATCAACTGTCCCAGCCAGAGAGCGCCTCCATCAACGTCCCAGCCAGAGAACTTCCATCAACTGTCCCAGCCAGACATCTAACTGTCCAACTGTGATCTAACACTATGCTCTTCTTTTCCTCATAAATCGCTATCTCCACTCTCCTCACACTTACTGCTTATCCCCAAACTCCTCACTGGACAATAAAATCAAACCCATCTCCCCCTGCATTCTACCCTCACACCTGTCTGCCGCCACCAACCTCTTCCTCGCTGTTAATGTCCTCCACACCAAACAAAACCTGACAAACAACAGTCTATCCTACTGACACCTACTCACCCTCTCACTGCTCCATCTGGCTTCCGGGGACATACCCCCCAACCCCGGCCCCCCCCACCACATTCCCCCCACAGCCTCACCCTCCTCGAACAGACTCACCACTACTAATTCCGCTAATCCCTTCACCCAGATACACATCCCTCTGACCCGTGCTCCCCCCACCCCGCTCCTTGGAGCTCTCTGAAATGCGCGGTCTGTATGTAATAAACTCTCATACATACATTGACTTGTTCATCTCACGCAACTTACTCTTCCTTGGTCTGACCGAAACCTGGCTGACCACCACTGACACAGTCTCCCCTGCCGCACTCTTTTTAGCGGCCTCCAACTTACCCACACTCCTCGTCCTGGTAACAAGCATGGTGGAGGTGTCGGCCTCCTCCTGTCTGACACTTGCTCCTTTGTCCCGCTCCACCTCTGCCTTCCCTCACGCTCTTCTCCCTTTGAAGTGCACTCTGTCCGCATCTACGCCCCCTCCGACCCCCCAATTTGGCCCTGCCACTGCCTTCTTGACCACTTTGCTTCCTGGCTTCTCCACTTTCTTCCACCGACATCCCCACTATCATCAGGGGAGACTTCAACATCCCAATCGACACCCCCCACTCTGCTTCCAACAAACTCCTTTTACTCTGCTCCTCCTTCAAACTCTCCCAGTGGACCTCAGGAGCCCCTCACAAAGATGGACACACACTGGACCTCATCTTCACCCGCCTCTGCCCCCTATCTGACATCTCTAACTCTCCACACCACCATATCCGACCACAAAAATGCTTACCTTCACCACTATCTCCTCCCCACCTGCTCCTCCTGTCTCATATCCAGTACGACCCCGCAGGAATCTACAAAACTTTAACCCTCACACTCTCTCTGACTCTCTTGCACCTCTTTCCATAATCTCCTCATTCAATGACCCAGACGCAGCCACCACTTTCTACAACCATACAATCATCACCACCCTTGACTCAGTCGCTCCTCTCACACACAACAGAACCCGCAAAATCAACAGACAACCCTGGCACGCAGACTCTACCAAACAGCTGAGGCGTGCTTCCAGAGGTGCCGAACGCCGCTGGAAAAAAACTCACTCCATTGATGACTTTGCCTTATACAAACACTCACTGCAGACATTTAAGTCCGCACTCGCCTCAGCCAAACAGGACTATTTCACCACTCATATCCTCCCTGTCCACAACCCCAGACAATTATTCAAAACCTTCACTCTCTTCTCCATCCACCAAACACCTCCTCCCCCATGCCCCTTTCAGCAGATGACTTTGCCCTTCACTTCCCTCCAGAAGATCAACCTCACAGAGAAAGCTTCAGCCCGCAGTCCCCACCATCCCCCTTACCCTTGCAAACTGCTTTCCCCCCCAACTTTTCTTCCCCACGGTCACTCATGAACAGCACCCCTCCTTCCTGTCCAAATCCCACCTCCCCACCTGTCGTCTGGACCCCCTGCCATCCCACCTCATCCCAACCTCAGTGCTTCTATCATCCCGCCCTCACCCCTCTCTTCAACCTATCAATTAACCTCTGGCATCTTTCCCTTCCGCCTTAAACCCTTCTACTATCACTCCAATCCTAAAAAAAACAACCCTTGACCCCCACTTCTCTGTCCAACTATCGCCCCATTCTCACGCTCCCTTTTGCTTCCAAACTCCTTGAGCAGCACGTCTACTCAGCTGTCCTCCCACCCCCTCCAACTCTCTTCTTGACCCACTACAATATGGGTTTTCGACCCCACCACTCTACCGAAAACCGCCCAACCAAAGTCACTAATGACCTAGTAACTGCTAAAGCCTCATGCCACTACTCTGTGCTCCTCCTCTTAGACCTGTCCTCTGCCTTTGATACTGTCGACCATTTCCCCCCTGCTACAAATCCTCTCCTCCCTCGGCATCACAGACTTGGCTCTTCCTGGGTCTCCTCGTACCTCACTGATCGGACTTTCAGCATCTCTCATTCTCGCTCCACCTCCTCTCATCCGGGCCCCTCTCGGGCGGTTTCCCCCAAGGTCATCCTGGCCCACTACTCTTCTCTATCTACACTCTTGTCTCAGTCAGCTCATAGCCTCACATGGCTTTCATTACCACCTGTATGCTGATGATACCCAACTCGACATCTCCGGCCCAGAGTCACTTCTCAAATCTCCCGGATCCCTGACTGTCTGTCCTCTATTTCCCTTCCTTCTTCTCATCACGTCTCCCAAAACTAAATGTTGGGGAAAACAGAACTCATCATCTTTCCCCCATCCAACTCTACCCCTGCCCCTGATCTCTCTATTACAGTCAAAAGGCTCTACACTCTCAAACCGTTCCGCAAGTCCGCTGCCTTGGGGTAATCCTAGACTCTGCTCTATCTTTCCAACCACACATCCAAACCCTCACCTCTGCCTGCCGCCTCCACCTGAAAAACATCTCTCGCATCCGCTCATTCCTCAACTATGACCCTACAAAAATGCTGGTCCATGCCCTTGTCATCTCCCATCTAGACTACTGCAACATCCTTCTCAGTGGCCTCCCAGCTGCACCCTCGCCCCCTCCAATCCATCCTTAACTCTGCTGCCCGTTTTAAACCACCTCTCTCCTGGGTACTCCTTTTGCCTCTCCCCTCTGCTAATCCCTTCACTGGCTTTCCCCTTGCCCACGAATTCATTTCAGGCTACTAACCATGACCTACAAGGCTTCCATGACCCTCTCCCCCCCATACATCTCTACCCTAATTTCCAAATATCTCCCCTCAGGGACTCTCCGCTCCTCACAGGGCCTTCTCCTCCCGCTCTCCCCCCATCAGCTCCTCACACAACCGTCCTCAAAAACTTCTCCCGTGCTTCACCCACACTCTGGAACTCACTGCCCCAACACATCAGACTTTCCTCCACTTTCACCAGCTTCAAAAGCAACCTGAAAACCCATTTCTTCAGGCTTGCCTATAACCTTCACTAAACTTGGCACTACTTCCTCCCCAGACATGTCTGCCCCTCACCTCCTGTCTCTTCCCCCCTCCTTGTAGATTGTAAGCCCTCGCGGGCAGGGTCCTCTCTCCCTCTGTCGTGCCAATTGTCATTATCCCTTATCACTGTACTCGTTTGATTTATGTAATGTAGGTAACCCTGTAATCAATGGCGCTTTAAAATAAATAATAATAATAATAATAATAATAATAATATGATCTACATTTGGTGGGAGCGCCAATGGGGGAGACATTCTCTCCCTCACTGTCAAACCTGTATATGGCATGATGGGAGGCCCACATGATTTACAATTAATCCACTCCATACATCAAAAACATACAATGGTGTGAGCGATACATTGATGATGTGCTCCTGGTTTGGACCAGAGATGTATCGTCCATAACAAAATTTGTGGCTTATATCAATCAAAATGGGTACGATTTGAAATTTACCAACCAAAAGGATCATCAGCAAATATCATTTCTTTTAAAATGAGATAAGGACAAACTAAAGGTAACAACATCTTTATTCACTAAAACCAATGCAAGCAATAGCCTTTTACGAGCTTTCAGTTGTCATCCACAACATGTTATCTCTGCAATACACATATATTGTGAATATACATGGGCTAGAAGGGCTTGCTCATCAGAACAGAATTTTTTTTTAACAACTAACAACTTGGGGCCACATGTATGAAATTTGGCGTTTAAACGCCAAATTTCATGCGCATTAAAATAGCATAGAATGCGCCTTATTTATGAATCCAGACTACAGCGGGTCATACATCAGGTGCATTATAGCACTAGGATGACATTTCTGGCTTAGGTGAACCACTTTGAAAGTGGTATCCCTGTTCCAGCAGTAATGTGCCTAGAATTGCCATATCGAAACTATAAATCTATAGCTCCATACGTTTCTAGTGTGCTCCATCTCCTGCATGCCCCCCGAAATCAGGCGCATTACAAAGTGCCTCTTGCGCTCTGTAATGCGCGTGATAATGGTGTTCGGGAGGCATTTCAGTGAAGCGAACGGGGCTGCCTCTGATGTCTGGCTGAAAATACACTAGACTTCTGGCGCAGTCCCATTCATACATGTCCCCCATAGTCTCTAAAAGAACTCGGTCATCTTTGTTAAAAAGCAATAGTCGGGAATCAAATAATAAGAGTGAATCAAGAATTGTTTTTAGTACAAATTACAGTACGGAATATAACCAAATAAAAAAAAAAAAAAATTACTAGTGTCTTCCAATTTTGAGGCAAGATCCCATACTGGCAAAGCTGGCAGATAGTGGTATATAATGTGTACCCAAAAGAAATAGAACAATATGGAGTTACATTTCCCACAGTGTACACAGCAAATTAAATGAGCATAAAACATGGCTTTCTTAAAAAGGTTCTTTTTAAGAAAGATGCAATATGCAAGTTTATGGAGAAAACAAATACATTTCAACCTACAAGCAGGGATGAAATCTACAACAATAATGCAGTTATCAAGTGTAACACGCATCATGTGATGTATGCAATTAGCTGCACCCAATGCAATAAAATATATGTGGGATGTACAATCAGAAAAATAAAAAATCGTAAATATCAGAACAAATCACAGGCATTAAAAACAAACAAATGCAAAAATCTGGGGCAGTAAAACATTTTGTAGAGGTTCACAATAGCATTTTGAGTAGCTTTACCTTTTTTGGAATAGAGACTGTAAGGAAATCATATAGAGAGGGGGGATTGGAACCAAACAGGTTAAGTTGCTAGAAGCATTTTGGAAACTCATTTTAGACACCAGGATTCCCCATGGACTAAAGTACAAAAATTATTTATATAATATATTAACATATTACTCCTGTAAGAGTAACATATAAAATATGATGAATATAGAATGGATAGAATGTATTTTATGGTATCAAAACATCAATATGTATCGAAGCAATAACAATCTTGTAGTCCTCCTAAGAAAGGGTTTACTACAAGTAAAAGAAATAGGCATAGAATAACATAGGTTGAATTCGGGAATCAATGATAGGTTCATTAAGTGTTGGTTAAGAATCAGGTGTGCACTAACAGGTGCAGTGAAAAAAAACCGTAAGGAAGGTTTTGAGATAAACGTTTGTAGCCATTCTGTGCCCGCAACCTTGATGTTTTTAACCCCTCTTTGTTTCAACACCGGGTTTTGGTCAATAACAATGCTTAATCCTTAGGCAAGTATCTGGAGCCCATCGGATCTTCCACAACACATCAAAACCCGGCACCAGGGAAACAGCAAACCATTCAGAAACAGCAAACCATTTAGCTGATGCAAATTATCATTTCTGTTTTCCTAGTAACACAATCCATTATAACTAGAATCTTACCTTTCCTGCATTACCATCATTGTGACTACTAATTGGGCTACTGTTCTTCTAGATGTTAGAAATAGCAGGATCTACTAGGGGTGCATTCTGAGGCTGACACCCTTCCATTATCATCCATTCCACAGAAACAGAAGTGATCTTCATTTTTATTGAAGCCCTTTCAACTTCCCCATTAACCCAGCTACATGCCTTGTCCTTCTGATACATTTCCTCTCCCTCCACATCAGGGGCGTAACTAGAGAAGTCAGGGCCCCAAAGCAAACTTTTGGATGGGGCCCCCTACCCCCCCCCCTCACCCACCTCCCTGACCACGACCATGTACCAGGACATGCTGTTAGATAATGTAGATAATACAAAGGGCAAATACCTCTCCATACTTCTCACTATCATACTGCTACCAATCAAATCCCACTATACTAAGACTAGCATTACCAATAACGCTATTACATAAGGACCTGATTATACCGCCACAAATTACCACCACATAGTGTCTGAATAATATCCCTACACTATTACTGATCAGTACACAAAGACCAATAGTACCGCCATCTAGTGACCATATAGTGGTACATACCAGTGTACACAGGCTCTGCAAACTGTATATAACCACCATACAGTGACCATATAGGGGTAGATACCAGTGTACACAGGCTCTGTAGACTGTATATAACCACCATACAGTGACCATATAGTGGTATATACTAGTGTACACAGGCTCTGTAGACATATAAGTGATTACAGTGTAGTTTACATCTTGTGACTCACAGGTGACGTTCCTCTGATGAGTCGTTGACTTTCCCCTTTGTTCTGCATCCTGTCCAGACCTTAATGATGACGTCTCCCGACCACTTGTCCCTGCAGATTTAGACACAAATATCTTAGAATCCTGACTTTTCCAGCACCTGCCCCTCTGGCTATAATGGGGTCCATTTAGGCAGGCGGGGTTTTAGATAGGATATATGGGGCCCCAAATAGGCAAGGTTTAGGTAGCCAATAGAGTGCCCATATAGGCAGGCAGGGTTTAGGTAGATATAGGGAGCCATACAGGTAGACAGGCTTCACGGTAGCTATAGGGCTATTCAGGCAGACAGACATCGACCAGAGGGGTATAAAGGCAGGCAAGGGGGGTATACAGGCAGGCTTGGGGGGTATACGGCAGGCTTATGGGGTATACGGCAGGCATATGGGGTATACGGAAGGCATATGGGGTATACGGCAGGCATATGGGGGTATATGGCAGGCATATGGGGTATATAGGCAGGCATATGGGGGTATACGGCAGGCATATGGGGGTATACGGCAGGCATATGGGGTATATAGGCAGGCATATGGGGTATATAGGCAGGCATATGGGGTATATAGGCAGGCATATGGGGGTATACGGCAGGCATATGGGGTATACGGCAGGCATATGGGGTATATAGGCAGGCATATGGGGTATATAGGCAGGCATATGGGGGTATACGGCAGGCATTTGGGGTATACGGCAGGCATATGGGGTATATAGGCAGGCTTTTGGGGTATATAGGCTGGCTTATGGGGGTATACGGCAGGCATATGGGGTATACGGCAGGCATATGGGGTATATAGGCAGGCATATGGGGTATAGGCAGGCATATGGGGTATATAGGCAGGCATATGGGGTATGCGGCAGGCATATGGGGTATATAGGAAGGCATATGGGGTTTACGGCAGGCATATGGGGAAAGTCAAAAAACACGTAACTGTGATGTTTTCTTACGATACACGGTATTTTTGGCAACAAACAACCTGTGCTGACTACAAGATTGCTGGATTGTAATTTAACTGCAAGGTGGATATATCAACAGTCACAGGTGTAATGGGTAAAATTGAAAATGAACACCTATCTGAAATGTATACTGATAATAAAAGTGGAGTTTTGCAGCTAACAAAGAAACCTGCAGTTACTAGAAATGATGTGTATCCAATATAAGTTCAGGCTGCCCAATATCCAGGAAATATTTCAATAGCAAACGGTTAATAATAAAGATATTCCACTACAATGTCTACACTAAGTCTTGGTGAACTTTATCCCGTGTTCTTTTTTGATTGAGCTTGTCTGTGTTCGTCCGCTGGCCCCCCCCCCCCCCGCTCCCACCGCCGTGAATTTACAGCGGTAGTTTCTGCTTTAAAATTCTCTAGCTTACTACATAAAATCTTCAAATCTCTAATCTAACTAAATTGGAAGGATCACAGCTAATAGTAGAGGTTTCTTTGTGCAGAAATAGACTAATTTCGCTGGGCTGTTTGGCCACAGGCAGAGCGCAGGTCCTATCCCTATGAGACGCTGAGAGACACTGAGGCTGAAACAGGAAACGCTGTTCTATGTAAAACGAGGTCATGTGATTTTTCCAGCCAATCGCAACCATACACATTCCAGTCATGACGTCGCACACACATCTCACCCTGCTCTATTCTGTAATCTGATTTTCTGGCCGCCAAAATTACAGGAAGCGCCGAAAAAGGCGCGATCTTAATAGATGATGCACAGATTTTAACCTTAATTATCGCATGATCTGGAAATTTCGATCACCATAAAAACCTTGCCGATTTCAACTTTGTCGATAAAAATCGCTCAACACTATTGCTTAGCAACTGCTAGCAACTTGACAAGTAACAATCGGCGGCGCGGCGGGTGGCGGCGGCGCCGGGGACTAGTGCGGTGACGTCACAGAATCCCGCCGGTCTCTGATTGGCTTCATCTCTGCATATGTCATTTAGGCTATGCCCTTCTTCCTCCCAGAGTTCTTTGCCCCATGTAACGCCATGTGCTCGCAGCTATTTTATTAATCAAAAGCACACTTCGTTCACGCGACGTACCCCAAAGTTCGACTTTGTTCCGAACCAAAGTTTTCCTGAAATTCTAAACGAATTCCACTTCGTTAGAATCGATTCGCCCATCTCTAGTTATAGGCACGACGGAGGCATGTGTTTGGGCATGTCAACAATAGAAAAGAAAAAATGGGACAGCTTACATATAGGGATCAAGTGAACTATATACCACAAAACACTTTTGCCATAGGTAAACTTAAGTTTACCTATGGCAAAAATGTTTTATGGTGTTTGAGTGTGGCGTGTCCCATTTTTTGTACATCCATTTGTTTTCTATGTATGTGTAGCATTTAATGAGTGGAGGAAAATGTATTTCGGCTTATTTACATGTGATTGCACCAACTTTACAGAGATTGAGTAGTGATGAGTGATTGTGTCAACTATCATTATCGATATCCGCAATTATCATGTCGATAGACGATATCGGCAATTATCATGCCGATAGTCGATAACAGATTATCGCCGATGACCATTAAAATCTATGGGAGAGGAACAACACCTTCATTCTTACACCCATACAGGGGTGGAGAAGCTGAAATTAACATCCACAACAGGAAAGTGGATACGTGCTACATCTTAGGCAAGACAATTAGGCAACAAGAGTCACAGAAAAAAGTCACAGACTGTTCACTATCCCTGTCCTGTACCACAGCATGACCCTCAAACCTGCAAGACCCACAAATTAAAAAGTGCCCGAAGGCAGTATTATTTGAACCATCATTTTAGTTGAACTGGATATTGACTATCCCTGTCATGTACCACAGCATGACCCTCAAACCTGCATGACCCACAGATTAAAAAGTGCCGGAAGAAAGTAATCGTTGAACCACCATTTTAGTTGAACCGGACATTGACTATGCCTGTCCTGAACCGCAGCATGACCCTTAAATCAGCATGACCAACAGAATAAAAAGTGTCGGAAAAAGGAGTCTTTGAACCACCATTTTAGTTGAACTGGACATTGACTGTCCCTGTCCTGGACCGCAGCATGCAGGTTGCATTAACCACTGAAGAACAGATTGGCGATGCTGTTCATTACTGAAATTCACAGGGCACCGACCCAGCGATGACAGGCCTGACGGTCCTGCAACTGACGATACGCTGGCTTGCGTGTTGTCGCCAGCACTGGAAGGAGCACCTTCTCTCGTACCTCTACCTCCATGTCCTACACTAGAGATGGGCGAATTGATTCTAACGAAGTGGAATTCGTTTAGAATTTCAGGAAAACTTCGGTTCGGAACGAAGTCGAACTTTGGGGTACTTCGGTGAACGAAGTGTGCTTTTGATTGATAAAATGGCTGCGAGCACATGGCGCTACATGGGGCAAAGCACTCTGGGAGGAAGAGGGTCATAGCCTGCATGACATGTGCGGGATTCTGTGACGTCACCGCACTATATAAGTCCGGGAGCGACGCTGGGAGCTCATACCGCTCTCACTGTACTGATCAGGGAAAGTGCTGCCGCGGCTGATAGCTCTTGCTGAAGAATTGATTTTTATATAGCGATTTCTGTGGGTGTCTCAGCTTGTCTCAGAGACTGTTGTCTTAGTGTTCTATTTCAAATTTTTTGGGGTATTGGTTTTGAAATCCAGTGTGCGTACACTGCAGCTGCATATACATTCAATATCCAAGTGGGATCTAAGCCAGTTCCTGTTGTATTCATTTAAAGAAACAGCGTTTTTACAATACAAATACCACTTCATTTTTGGCTGCTCAATTCTATTGCGCAATTTACATCCAGGGGTTAATTAAGCGTTGTTTTGCTGGTGTGCTGACCCCAAGAAACCGTGTTTTTCAACGCCAAAATATATACATTTTTCCTGTAGCCTAATTCACAAGCAAAGGTTAACTACAACTGTATCTCTTGTTGTGTGGCGTAGAAAACACGCAATTGTAACACGCTACAAAGCTACTAGTTTGTGCGGCTCAATTCTTTGGCTCAATTTACATCCAGCGGTTAATTAAGCGTTGTTTTGGTGGTGTGCTGACCCGAAAAAACCGTCTTTTTCAACGCCAAAATATATATACATTTTTCCTGTAGCCTAATTCACAAGCAAAGGTTAATTACAACTGTATCTCTTGTTGTGTGTGGCGTAGAAAACACGCAATTGTAACACGCTACAAAGCTACTAGTTTGTGCGGCTCAATTCTTTGGCGCAATTTACATCCAGGGGTTAATTAAGCGTTGTTTTGCTGGTGTGCTGACCCCAAGATACCGTCTTTTTCAATGCCAAAATATATACATTTTTCCTGTAGCCTAATTCACAAGCAAAGGTTAATTACAACTGTATCTCTTGTTGTGTGGCGTAGAAAACACGCAATTGTAACACGCTACAAAGCTACCAGTTTGTGCGGCTCAATTCTTTGGCGCAATTTACATCCAGGGGTTAATTAAGCGTTGTTTTGCTGGTGTGCTGACAAAAATAAACCGTCTTTTTCAACGCCAAAATATATAAATTTTTCCTGTAGCCTAATTCACAAGCAAAGGTTAATTACAACTGTATCTCTTGTTGTGTGGCGTAGAAAACACGCAATTGTAACACGCTACAAAGCTACTAGTTTGTGCAGCTCAATTCTTTGGCGCAATTTACATCCAGGGGTTAATTAAGCGTTGTTTTGCTGGTGTGCTGACAAAAATAAACCGTCTTTTTCAACGCCAAAATATATAAATTTTTCCTGTAGCCTAATTCACAAGCAAAGGTTAATTAAAACTGTATCTCTTGTTGTGTGGCGTAGAAAACACGCAATTGTAACACGCTACAAAGCTACTAGTTTGTGCGGCTCAATTCTTTGGCGCAATTTACATCCAGGGGTTAATTAAGCATTGTTTTGCTGGTGTGCTGACAAAAAATAAACCGTCTTTTTCAACGCCAAAATATATAAATTTTTCCTGTAGCCTAATTCACAAGCAAAGGTTAATTACAACTGTATCTTTTGTTGTGTGGCGTAGAAAACACGCAATTGTAACACGCTACAAAGCTACTAGTTTGTGCGGCTCAATTCTTTGGCGCAATTTACATCCAGGTATTAATTAAGCGTTGTTTTGCTGGTGTGCTGACAAAAATAAACCGTCTTTTTCAACGCCAAAATATATACATTTTTCCTGTAGCCTAATTCATAACAAACAGTATGTCAGACAGAGAGGTGGCAGGCTCTGCACCTGCGAGTGGCAGTGGCACAAACATTCCTGGAACAGGCCCAGGTCGCAGCACAGCAAGGGGACGTCGCAGCAGGGGTCACTCGGTGAGGCCACAACTGCCGCTGTCATCTAGCGGCGTGTGTTTTTTCAGCAAACCAAGGGTTCTTGATTGGTTGACTAGGTCATCCTCTTCCTCCCAGATGACATCTGACAACCCCAGCCAAGAGTCGGTGGGAACCTCAGACACAACCTTAGTTGGCATGGCCCGGGAGCAGGTCAGCGGCCCTCACCTGTCCTCATCCCGCCTCTGTCCCGTCCAGTTCCCTCAGCCAGAGATCTACTATGTGGTCTGGGCTCAGAGCCACTATATAGCGAGGATGAACAATTTGAGGAGGGCAGTCAGCAGCTACTTGGCAGCGAAGAAATGGGGCCAATATCCCCTGCTTCTTGCAGTAGGCAGCAAAGTATAGATGTGGAGAGTGGCATGGGAGGTCATGTTGTGAGAGGTCAGCCTCGGCATACCAAGACCGGTGATGAGGACAGCAGTGACGATGAAACACAAATAGATGATGATGTAGCCGACCGCACTTGGGAGCCGGGTGAGGCAAGGGCTTCATCATCGTCAGGAGAAGAGGGCGTCAGCTTGCGCGTCAGGCAGCAGCGCAGCCAGCAAGTGGGTCGTGTGGCCGTGAGTCAGCAGAATAGCAGCCGTGTGAGTTTGGGAGCCAAGCGGCCACGGGGTAAAAAACCTGCTTCGCATGTCCAAGAAAGTAGCGGCACAGGGACTCAGCGAGGCAGCGGCAGCAGTAGTCACTCAGTGCGGAGCATTGGCGGTAAAATCCGATACTCGGCGGTGTGGCAGTTCTTTGCTAAGACACCGGAGGAGCCGAATATGGGTATATGTAGAATCTGTGGGCAGAAAGTGAAGCGTGGCCAGGGAGCTAACATTGGCACCACGGCCCTGCGTCAACACATGCAGCGTCACCATCCGGTGGCCTGGGAGAAACGTGGCTCAGATGTGGTGGTCCATCCTGCCGCCGCAGCAACAGCAGCAGCAGCAGCGCCCAGTGGCATGCATGCCATTGCAGCCAGTCAAGGCTCCACCACCTCTGCAGAAGGGAGCTGTTTCTCTTTGACATCATCTCCCGGTCCAGATGTTCCTGCTCCTCTATACTCATGGCGCCAGCAGTCGTTCAGCGAGGCGATTGCAAAGAGACAACAGTATGCGTCCAACCATCCTAAGATGCAGCAGCTGCCCGTGCTCCTGTCCAAGTTGTTGGTATTGCAGTCCCTCCCTTTCCAAATGGTGGACTCTGCACCATTCAGAGAACTATAGCTTTGTGCCGAGCCGAGATCGAGAGTTCCAAGCCGTAATTTATTTTCCAAAAAGGCAGTACCAGCACTTCATAAATATGTAGAACAGAAGGTGGGCCAGTCCTTAAGCTTATCGGTTTGTTCCAAGGTGCATGGGAGCACGGACGTGTGGAGCTGTAACTACGGTCTAGAGGGAGTCGACGTTTCGGCTTATATGGCCTTTATCAAGGACATCTGTAAAGAGTAGAAAGATACCATGATATAAACAGTACATGTAGTCATAACTGAAAGAAGGATGTTATAGAGAAAAAAGGGGGAAAAGAAAGGGGAGAAGAAAGGATAGAGGGTGAAGAACAGGGGGCAAAGGGAAGTGTATACATGTGGATAGGATAGAAGAGAGAGAGAGAGGAGGGGAGAGAGTGGAGAATAAGGGTTTTAAGGGGGGGAAGGTTTGAGATGAAGCGGTATGGTGCAGTAAGATACAAAGAGGAAATGAAGGATGTAGAGGACAGTACATTATAGGATTAAAATAGTATCTTACCTAGGATTAAGTAATGGTAGGATTAGGTGAATGCTATATACAGAGATATATGTAGGCTGATGTGCCGGGGTTGCCAGCTGGAAGAGGAATATAGTGGGAAGATCAATATAGCATGAGGTAAGGTATGGAGAGAACTATACTCTGTTGCTTACCAACTAGTATGCATAGGATCATGCAGGATTCCTGAGGGCGTAGTGCCCTTAACATAGGCGTTCTAAAAGGAGAGTAATGAAGGCGTATTAAAAGATGGCATATATAAAGAGAGGAGTAAAATAGCCTAAAGTAAAAGGGGGAATAGTAACTACATACCTGGAGGAACGAGGATTTGGACTTACGTCCGGGGATAAGGTGACCGCCGCCAGTATCACCAGCGGTGCGAACGGGTAATTTATACCCGCCCGCGTATGCGCGGGACACCGCCGGCTGCGCACGAGAATCAGGAAGTGGGTAAGTAAGGGCAGTAAGGAAAAATGCTATTGCGAATGCGCCGGCTCGCTATGTACGATCAGTACATATAGTAAAAGGAAATGGAGCATATTAAGGGAGAAGGGACATAGAATTGGAGAATCTACTGTTTGCAGTATATGAGAGGAAAGGGGATGAGATAGTAAAACGGGAGAAAGAGGAGCAAATGCATAAGGAGGAAAAGGGAAAGTAGAGAAAGATTAAAATGATTAGAGAAAATATTATAGGAGCGGAGATTACCCCAAGTTTATAACAATTCATTTCATCTGTGAAGATAGAGAAATATCATTAAATCATTATTCATGACTATGGAACAATATAGTATACATGTAAACATATACAAATAATAGGTAATAACATTACATGAGGAGCAGATAATTACAGTATATGTATATGTGTATATATATAATATATATATTATTTATATATACTATTTTTATATTATATTTTTATATAGTTCTTTACAGAAATATATGCGTTTCTAAAATACCGGAACCTAAACTTTATTGAGGGTTATCATACCTTATTTCTATTCACGATTAAAGCCCCAGGTTCAAGTGGGGCCCAGGGTATGTATCCAGATCGCTCTCGCTTCAAAAGGAGTGCGGGCACAGTTTCTGCCCCATCGTGGTAAAAGGGGCTTGTTCTATCACTTGGAACCTAAGTTGTGCCGGAAGATGTTTTGATTCTGCAAAGTGTGCCGGGATGGGTAAAATCACCACTATCACCAAAGGTACAATATGGCTGATGCATACTGCTCTCCTTGATGTCTCCAGCATCATTGGCAGCCATAATTTTGCCCAGAGTGAATTGACTTTCTCATTGAACAGCACTGAGGAAACAATGGTTACCCCAGCAGCATAGATGATCGCTGGTAGAGATGGGCGAATCGATTCTAACGAAGTGGAATTCGTTTAGAATTTCAGGAAAACTTCGATTCTGAATGTTGTCGAACTTTGGGGTACTTCGGGTGAACGAAGCGTGCTTTTGATTGATAAAATGGCTGGAGCACATGGCGTTACATGGGGCAAAGAACTCTGGGAGGAAGAAAGGCATAGCCTACATGACATGTGCGAGATGAAGCCAATCAGGACCGGCGGGATTCTGTGACGTCACCGCACTATATAAGTCTGGGCGCGACGCTGGGAGCTCATACTGCTCTCACTGTACTGAATAGGAAAGGTGCTACCGCGGCTGCTTGTGATAGCTGATACTAAAGAGCTAATTTTTGCATTTTTGCATTTTTAATTGGAAAACCCAAAGCAGTTTCATATACATTTTAATGCTTTTCTGCTCACAGCACATTGAATATCCAAAGGTTTATCTAACCCGTTCCTGGGTTTTAAATTTTTTTTTTTAAAAAACAGCGTTTTTCCAAAACCCAAAACCCCCCCTTTAAATTTTTTGGTTTTTCATTTCTTTTGCGCAATTTAATCCAGGGTTAAATTTAAACGTTGTTCGTGTTGAGGTTATAAAAGGGAAAGTTCTTTTTCACCGCCAAAAAAAGCAAATTTTTTCCTGTAGCATAATTCATCCGAAAGGGTTTTTACAAGTTTTTCTCTTGTTTTTGTACCGTTTTAAAAAAACACCCATTTTAAAATGCTATAAAGCTTTGGGAATTTTTTTGGGTTTTCCCTTTTTTTTGGCAATTTTTCATTAAGGGGTTAATTTTAAATGTAGTTCCCGCTATTTTCGTCAATAAAAGAAAAAATTTTTTTTCACCACCAAAGAAACAAATTTGTGTTGAAAAATTTTATTAAGAAGGGGTTTAAATTTCAAGTTTTTCTGTTGTTGTTTTTCCGTTAAAATACACCCAAATTTTTAAAAAGCTTCAAAATGGTAATTTTTGGCGCAAATTTTTTTTTACGCAATTTTCTTTCCCAAGGGGGTTTAATTTGTATTTTTCTGCAGTTTAAAATTTTGTAAAAAAAAAAAACATTCTTTTTTTACCCCCAAAAAAGACATTTTGCCCGTTTGCATAATTTTTTAACCGAAAGGGTTTTTTTTCAAGTTTTTCTGGTTTTTGTGTACCGTTTAAAATTTCACGCCATTTTAAAACGTACAAGCTGGTTTAATTTTTTGGGTTGGATTTCTTTTTCGCAAATTTTTCATTCCCGGGGTTAATTAGTTTTTTGGTTTGCTGTTGTGGTCACTAAAAAGAAAGCCCTTCTTTTTCACGCCAAAAAAAGCAATTTTTCATTTAAATTTTTAATGAAGGTTAATTTTAAACCCGTTTGTGGGTTTTTTATTCAGGAAATACAAAAGGTTTTTTTAAAAGGCACATACAAATAAATTTTTTTGCCCCTTTTTTGGAGCGCAAAATTTTTATCCAAAAAGGGGTTTCCCCGGCTTGTTACTTGGGGTTATTTGGAGTCCAAAAAACAGGGGGGTGTATTTTATCACATCCCGTTTTCTTTTTCAAAAAGTGTCCGTACATTTTAGAACAAAAAGTATGTTTAGACAGAAAAGGTGGCAAACTCTTCACCTGCGGGGGTGGCAGGGGACAAAAAATTCCCCGGGGGCAAGCCCAAGGGGCAAACCCCGCAAGGGGGCATCGGCCGCAGGGGTCAAATCGGGGAGGAAAAAACTGCCGTGTTATTAGAAGCCGGTTTTTGGGTTACCAGCAACCAAAGGGGTTTTTGGGTTGGTTGGGGGAGGTTAAACATTCCTCCCAAAGAAATGGGCAAAACCCCGCCCGAGTCGGTGGGTGTCAGACACAAACCCCTTTGTTGGCATGGCCCCCGGGGGCAGATCAGCGGGCCTCCCCTGTCCTCAACCCACCCCTGTCCCTTTTGGTTCCCCCAGCCAGAGGTTTTACTTTGTGGTCCCGGGCTCGCGCCTATATAGGGGGTTTAACCCAATTTTTAGGAGGGCCCCTCAAAAAAGCTACTGGCAGGCCCAAAAAAAAATGGGGCAAAATCCCCGTTCTTGCCCGTAGACGGCAAAGTATAAAATTGTTGGGGGAGTGGCCCCTGGGAGGTCCCGGGTTTTTGAGGGGTCAGCCCCTTTCATACCAAGACCGGGGGATGAGGGAAAAAAGTTTACGATGAAACACAAATCGATGATGAGTAGGGCCCACCGCAATTGGGGGGCCAGGTGAAGCAAGGGTTCATTATGTCAGGAGAAGGAAAGGGGGTCAGCTTGGGCGCGTCAGGCAGCGGCGCAGCCAGCAAGTGGGTTTGTTTTGGCCGTAAGAATATTTGCGCAGTGTGAGGGCGGGACCCAAGCGGGCCAGGGGGGTAAAAAAACCGCTTCCCCAGGTCAAGAAATTGCGGCACAGGGGTTCAGCGAGGGCAGGGTTTGGTTTAGTAGTCACTCGGGTGGGGAAACGGTTGGGCGGGTTTAAAATAAAGTATCGGCGGTGGGGCCCAGTTTTTTGCAAAAGACCCCGGAGGGGGCCGAATATGGGTTATGTAGATCTGGGGGGGCAGAAGTGAAGCGTGGCCAGGGGCTAACTTTGGCCCCAAAAAAGGTCTGCGTCAACACATGCAGGTCCCCAAACCGGGGGCCTTGGGAGAAACGTGGTCTAATGTGGTGGG
Organism: Phyllomedusa bahiana; assembly: GCA_025379985.1. NCBI lineage: Eukaryota > Metazoa > Chordata > Amphibia > Anura > Hylidae > Phyllomedusa > Phyllomedusa bahiana. The sequence goes on from JAODAL010027791.1 coordinate 47,118, forward strand.
AAAAATCCTGCCACCGCAGAAAACGCAGCATTTGCCCCAGGGGCACGAAAGGGTTTTTCAGCGGCCCAAGGCTCCACCACCTTGCAGAAGGGGGCGTTTCTTTTTCCAATCTTTCCGGTCCAGTTTGCCCCTGATCCTTGCTACTCAGGGCCCGCCAGGGGCCCTTTTCAGCGGGGCCCGATTGCAAGAGCAACAGTATGCGCCCAAACCACCCTAAGGTGCAGGCTGACCTTTTTGGCTCCTGTCCAAGTTTTTTGGGTTTACTGCAGTCCCCCCCTTTTCCCAAATGGTGGCCTTTTTGCCCCGTTCGGGAAAAACTAATGGCTTGTTGCCGAGCCGAGATGGAGATTTCCCCAAGCCGTAAATTTTTTTTCCCAAAAAAAGGCAGAAACCGCACTTAAAAAAACTTGTAGAAAGAGGTGGGCCAATTTCCTTGAGCTTATGCTTTTGTTCCAAGGGGCCCGGCCAGCGCGGACGTCGGGACCCTGTTTCTAACGTCAGGGCCTGTAATGTCCTTTACGGGCCCAAGGGGGGAATGTGCTTCCTGCCCAGGCACACCAAAAAAACTTGAAGGGGATGCCCCTTTCTCCTCCACGTTGTCAAAAATGCGGCCTGGGCCATTTTCCGCCTCCCCTCCCCCACCCCCCATTTATTTCAGCCTCCAAAAAGTACTGCTCCATCATACCCCATGTGTAGGGCCCCAGCGGTTTTCACGCAGTTTTAACCTGGCTTGCCCCCGGCGAACGAAAGGGCACACAGGGGAGGGGAAAGCTGTCCTTTTCAGCACGAAAATTTAATTTTGGGCTTTTTTTCCGCGCCAAATGCAAATCGGAACCAAAGGTAACGGGCAAAGGGGTAAAAATGGTGGGCCGTGCTGCCCGAGGAGGGATGTGATCCCAAACTGGGTTGGGGAAAAGGGTTTCCCAAAGTCTTCCCTGTTTTTCAGAGAATTTTTGGAAAATGTCAGGAAAATGTTTCATGCACTTAATCCATTCTTCAAAGCAGGAAAAACCCTCACGGTTGCAAACGGCCGAACGGGCCTCCCCCAAAACCCCTTTGTATGAATGTTTCCACTGTTGGAATTCCTGCCTGCACTTTTTGGACCGAATGTATGAACAGAGAAGGCCCTTAACGAAATTTTTTTATGTTTTCCCGGCGGCAGGAGTACTCCCTGTGTAAAATTTGATGTCAGCCCTGGAGTCCCTGGTGCACCTGCCGTTGTTGGTTTTATTCGAAGGGGGGGCAACGTTATTTTTTTAGTCCCGGACTACGAGATGAATAAAGTCATTCCCTGCTTATGTTTCCCGGAAAAGTTTCTGAAAAAAAAAAAAACTGTCTGGACAGGGGAATGGAGGGCTTTTGGGGACTAAATTTTCGCGGCCAATGAGGGGCCGGGGGGGGTTTAACGGAGGAGGAGGGGAGGGGAATTTTGGGGAGAAAGAATTTTTGGGAAATGGTGTATTTTCTAACCCCGGGAAAGAGAGGGAGGGGGGAGCCCGTGGAAGAGGGGTGGAGATTGGGGGGGAAGACGGCAGATGACCGCAAAACCCGTTTGGGGTATACAGTTTGGGGATGGAGGCAGGGAGCCCCTCGGAGTCACTTGTGCCCCGTTTGGCCCCGCGCATGCTGGAAAAATTTTTGGTAGTGACAGCCGAATTTGTTCACATCTGGAGAGGGATGAATTCTGGGTCTCCCCCCTTTTTGGACTCTCGGGTTACCCGGGCCAAAAAAGGGAAAACCCCCTTTTTCCCGTTCTGAGGGGGGGACAAACCCCAAATAATATTGGGAAAACCTGTGTCAGTTGGCCCCTGCCCATGTGCGGAAACGTCCCCCCTCTGACGGCCCGAACCCGGGGGGTTTTTTCAGCCCCTCAAGTTCTTTCTGCGCAGTGCTGGGGGAAGGTGGTGGGGGTAGGGCTACCCGCTCCCGCAGCAACCAAAGTCTGGAGTAACTGAGGGCACTTCCCCCCCGCCTAGGAGGGGGCAGGGGGGCAGCCCCTAAACCAACGGTGGTGGCCTATTTGGGGACGCCTCTCCCCGCAGTTAAAAATTTTCCGCTGGATACGGGACCCAAACTGGTTTTGGGGGGCCACAATTGCCGGTTTGCAGTGGGGGAACTGTCCCCCCATTGGTGTGGCTCAGAGCGGGTGTTTCAGTGCGGCGGGGGCCTGTTACCCAGGGAAAACCCTTTTGTCCCGGGAAATGGGGAAACGACTGCCTTTGAAAGAAAATCAGGCGGGGATCGGCCAGGATTTCCCCCCAACCAACCCTTAGGGTCAATTACATCACCCTGTGCCTCACCCAAACTTTGGAAATTGTCTGGGTTTAAACACCTGCCTCAGCCCCTGTTCTGATTTTCCGCCACTCGTCTGAGCCCAATCTGTGCAGTTTCTCATGTGCCTTCCCCCCATCTTTACAGGGGTGGTATTGCCACCCCACCTCCACACTCCACAATGTCCCTCTTGACCTCATGCTGCTGCCTTTTTTGCTGGTGCCGTGCATCCAACAGTGTCATTGTGCCCTCTCGAATAAGCTGTTGCTGCCGTCACCTCCATCTCTGCTTTTGGCCACTCTGTGGTACTATGTTTTGACCTCCCAAAATTTTTCTTGTGCCCTGTTGACCTATGGCACTGTGGTGCTGCCGTGACCTCCACCCCGAGTATTGTGCCACTCTGTGGCCTCTCCGTTTTTTCCGCCTCCAAAAATTATTGGCCACTCTCGACCCATCTGCTGCTGCCGTGACCCCCACCTTCTGTCATTTTGCCATCTGTGGCCTACTTGTTTTGCCACCCGAATGCATTTTGCACTCCTGACCCCATGCTGCTGTGTAGTGCTGCCCTGCCTCCACCTCTTATGGTGCCCCGTCTGACCTCATGTGCTCTGTGGCTGCTGCCTGCCCTCCACATGTGTCATTGTGCCATCTTGACACATGTGCGCTGCCGTGCCTCCACTTTTGTCATTGTGCACTTTGGCCAAATACTTTTTGCCCCCCAGGATGCATTGTGCCACGTTGACCTCATGCTGTGCTTGGCTGTGCCGGCCCTCCACACTTTTCTTGTACCAATCTCTGACCTCTTTTGCTGTGCCGGACCTCCCTCTTGTCATTGTGCCACCTGGCCTATACGTTTTGCCCCTAAAAGGGTTCATTGTGCCACTGCCTACCCTGCTGCTGCTTGGGTGCTGTCGTGACCTCCACACTCGTATTGTGCCCCTTCGACCCATGCTGCTGCTTGGCTGCTGCCCCCCCGGGCCCCACAGGGGTCATTGTGCCATCTTGGGGTACTCCTGTTTTTTCCACCTCCAGGGGGTCATGGCCCTGTTTGACCCCTGCGTGCTGTGGGTGCGCCGTGACCTCCACACTGTGTCATTTTCCACTAGGACCCCATCTGCTGCTGCCGTGACCTCCCCTTCTCTGAATTGTGCCACTTTGTGGGCCCACTACTGTTTTGCCACCCCAAATCTTTGGCCATGCCTGACCTCATTCTGCTGTTGGCTGCTGCCGTGACCTCCACCCTGTCATGGTGCCACTGTTGATCATGCTGCTGCTTGGTGCTGGTGACTCCACATTGTGCCACTCTGGGGCCTACTTTTTTTTCCCCTTCAAAAGTCATTGTGCCACTGTGCCCTCAGCTGGCTGCGTCCCCCCACCTGTGTCATTTGCCACCTTGGTATCTTTTTTTGCCACCTCCAAAATGTATTGGCCCTGCCTGCCCTCATTCTGCTGCTGTGGCTGCTGCCGTGCCCTCCCACTCTGTCATGGGGGCCCGGGGAATCTGGCTGGTGGCTGTGCCGGCCTACTTGGCCACTCGCGGTTTAAATCCGTTTTCCCAAACCCTAAATGTCATTGTGCCACTGCTGCCCATGCGCGTCCCGGCCCCCCAACACTGGTCTTTGGGCCCCTTTGGGCCTACACTTTTTGCCACCCCAAAGTCTTGGGCCCCCTGCCCTCTTCTGCGGGTTGGCTGCTGCCGTGACCTCCCACTTTCAGGTCCACGTGACCTATGTGGAGCTCGCCAATTTCATGATTTTCCCCCGAGCCCAGTTGTTTTTTTCCAGCTTTCGCTCCCTATTTATCAGGTCTTCCCGCTGAGTTTTTGGTCAGTTTTTTCCACTTTAATTGCCCGGGAATTTTATAGTAAAGGGGATTCTAAGAGTGGGGGGCAGTAAAGCGTGTCATCTAAAAAAAATTGTATAAAGACCAAACCAAGCTCCCCTGATAGTTTAAGCCCCTGCAGGTTGTGCGCCTTAAAATAGCTTTTTTAATGCGATTCATCCCGAAGTAATGGGACCAAAAAATAATTTTTTGGGGAAATTCGGCGAAGCACTGATCAAATTTTTGAGAACTTTGCCCATTTTCTGGATTACGGGTGAACTAAAGGGTCAAGGTAATCAGGTCTATCAAACCCCCCTGTGTCTTTGCCAAAATGGACTTCATGGAAGACGAGGAGAAAACCACTGTTAAAAGTAAATCAGAAATCAGCAAGTCTAGAATTCTCAAAAATGCATATTGACAAGCCCCGGGGCTTGGGGGAGGGGATGTTAGACATTTAGATAAAATGGGGCTTTTTTGGCAAAGTTATGATCTATGTTAACAGACACCAAAATGAAGCATACAAAGAAAGAACATTGTACCTATTGTGAAACATGGAGGAGACTTGATTACGTTTTGGGGCTGCTCTGCTGCATCTGGCACTGGGTGTCTTGAATCTATGCAGAATACAAAGAAATCTATCAAGCCTTTATGAAGTGATATGTGCAGCCTAGTGTCAGAAAGCTTGGTCTCAGTCATGGGTCCTCCAACCGGATACTGACCGACAATGTCAGGGGAATAACTAGATAATTGTAGATAATAAAAGTTAGGATTACTTCACCAAATATTTTACTATCATACTGCTACCAAACAAATCCCACAATACCAAATCCAACATCACCAATAAGGCTACGATATATGGACCTGATTATACTGCCAGAACACAACCACAAATTACCACCCAATAGTAACTGAATAATACCCCTATACTATTACTGAATAAAGATCAGTATACAAAGACAAATATTACCACAATATAGTGACCATATAGTGGTATATACCAGTGTACACAGGTGCCCTATACACTGTATATTACTTCCTTAAAGTGACCATATAATGATAGATATGTGTACACAGGATCTGCAGACCATATATTACCTCCATACAGTGACATATAGTGATAGATACATGTACACAGGCACTGCTGACATATGAGTTATAACTTGTGACTAACAGGTGATGTTTTTCTAATGAGTCGTTGAAGTTCCCTTTTCTTCTCCCGGCCATCATTTGTCCTTGCAAATTTGGACACAAATATCTTAGAATCCTCACTTTTCCAGCACCTCATTCACTGTCCCCCACATCTGTGCAAACTTCTCAGAGTTGGCAAAGTGGGTACAGGCCATAGTTTAAGAGGTCCAGTCTCCTAAAGGGGTAAGGAGAAACAGAGGATTCATCCCCTGGAGATTGTGTAACAGCTATGGTCTGTACCCCTCAGAATCATGCTACCAGATGTACCCCCATTAGATGGTTAGTAGGTTGGCCATAGGTAGGTAGGCTGGTAGGCTCCAGGTAGGTAGGTAGGCAATAGATAGGCCACAGGTAGCTAGACAGTACATAGGCTTCAGGTAGGTAAGCCACATGTAGGTAGATTGGTCCTAGGTAGGTAGTAGTTAGGCCACAGGTAGGTAGACAGGTCCCAGGTAGGTAGGATACAGGTAGGTAGGTATGTATATTGGCCCTGGTTAGGCAGTAGTTAGGCCCTAGTTAGGTAGGCTTTAGGTAGACCTCAGGTAGATAGGTAGATAGGCTATAAGTGGGACCCACAAAGGTGGATAGGCTACAGATGGGGCCCACATACGAAATAAAATAGGTAAATAGGCTATAGGGGCCCAAATAGGCAGGCAGGGTTTAGGTAGGCTATAGAGGACTCATAAAGGTAGGCAGGGTTTAGGTAGGCTATAAGGGTCCCTATAGGTAGGCAGGCAGGCTTTTGGGTTGGCTATAGGGGCCCATATAGGTAGGCAGGGTTTAGGTAGGCTACAGGGGGCCATATAGGCAGGCAGGGTTTAGGATCTATTAGTGTAAAAATAATAAAGAACTTACTCACCTGACTCTCTCATTCCCCTGATGCCACGAGCTGCTGGCCAGTCTCTGTCCTCAGCGCAGGTGGCTCAATGATATGACATCATTGCACCACCCACGTCAGCACTGTGGTCCCGGGCGTTCAGAGGCAGGATGCACCAGGGTAGCAGAGGTACAAGCAGCTGCTATGGGGTTTGGCCTGGGCCCCGTAAGGACCCGGGGCCCCATAAGAGCTGCTACGTCTGCTACCCTGGTAGTTACACCCCTGGACAATACACAGTTTAAAACACTCAAGAATGGCTGAGAGTAAAGTATAGGACTATTCTGAAGTGGCCTTATTTGAGTCGCGATCTAAATCCTATTGAACAGAAGAAGATGAAACATGCAGTCTGGAGAAGGCACCCTTCATACCTGAGACAGCTGGAGTAGCTTGCTTACAAGGATTGAGACAAAATACCTGTGGACAGTTATAATCTCATTGAGACTTATAGAAATTGGTTGTTTGCAGTGATTACCTTAAAGATTGTGCACCAAAATATTAAGGTAAGGGAAACATCATTTTTCTTCTGGGCAGTTTTCTTACCGGTAGTTTGATTTTCACTAGTTGATTTTCAATACACTAACATTTATTATTGCTAGTGAAAGTTTCAAAGTATATCAGTGATCATGGTGAGTTTTTCTTTCTTTAACGGAAGTGTACCGACAATTGTTTCTACAGGTGTACATATAGTCCTAATAAAACAACCATAAAGATAAAAGCAATATAGAGAATTTTGCAGCTTATTTCATAGCTGAGACAGTAAAATCCATTCTCCACAAAATTATTTGTATGTCCTTCTCTGCAATGAGCTGTTTATTATAGAAGATGAGGCAAATCAGTATCATGCAGCTGAAGACAAGATATACTGAATACATTCCATGGTAGGTAAAAAGGTAGTCATTGTCATAAAATGGTACAGTTATTACATCTGAGCAGTAACTTACTAAGATTCAGGTGATTTATGCTTTTTATCAGTTGATATCTTTTGCTCATATGTGGCACAACATAACAAAAAGAATATAAGAAGATAATGGAATTTTTTTGGCAGGCAAGTAAAAGCTGATGAAAGACTGTTCCCCAAAAAGATTATTT